>JADNRY010000241.1:0-94611 GCA_015501585.1 Rhodocollybia butyracea
TCCTCAAAGAATTCGCCGCCACCGTAAGACTATTACAGGTCAAGCACTACACATCGAGGCAGCCTTGGAGGACGACGAGAAGAGCACTGTTCAGGATGAAGTAGCCCAGCTGCGGAAACAGGTAGAGGGGCTCAGCCAGGAGGTATGTATCCGGCTCATTTGATCCCAAGGCATCCACTCACGTTTAGGTTCCAGAGGATTGCAATGCAGAAAGAATTGGATGAACAGATGATAGAGATCAATACTTATAGATCTCTACCCATGACTTCTCAGTCTCAAGCAAAAACAACAGGCAAGACAGTTCACGAGGTATATAAGATCTAGTCAAACAAGTGTGATTTAGCGGCTGACGCCGCCTTCTATTTCCAGGTTCAAGGCTTTGTCCAGCGTGTTATTTCCAAAGAAAAGGAGGTCAGGCAACTACAATCTGAACTGGAACATCTTCGGTCTCAGTTACCGAGTGAAACGGTAGGTTCTAGATCGTTCTTCACCTGTGCTGTTTGTTAATGGCTCCTGCCTCCCGGAGGAGCGCGCGAAGCGAGAACAGAGAGGGTTAAGTGGCATAACCTCAATTCTCAAATCGGCGATCTAAAAAACGAGTCAGTCAGATTACATGAATAATACAACTAAAGCTTAAATTCTTTTTCTTAGATTGCAGAGCTTGCTGCAAATGCCAAAGTCAAGGATCAGAATATACAGTACCTCAAGCGCGCTCTAGAAGCTGTCTGGAGTCGGTTCAAATCTCGCGAGGAAGATAAGGATACAGAGATAGACCCGCAGAAGATGCTGCCCGTTTAATCAACAATTTGGAAGTCAAAGATAACCAGATCGTTGCACTCGTTGCAGAGGTCGCGGAGCTAAAAGCCAAGCTCGAAGCAAAAACCCAAAAACAGAGAAAGAGTTCAAAATGCGATCCCCGCCTCCTCCCCCACCAATGAAGCAGAGTCCTGTATCGTTTTCCGATATGAGTCGAGGACTTCTTTCATCACCTCCGCCGGCCCCACCTCCGGCTTCTCCGCCGCCCCCTCTCGTGGATCGATCTCCTCATTGACTATCTCCCCCATAAACTCAATCGACGCGAACGATGCGAAGTCTCCTCCTCCTCTTTCTCCTCCTCCTTCTCCTCCCCCACTCCCGCCTCTTCCTTCATTGATTCACACCCATTGCACTTACTACCATTGCCTCGCCGCTACCCACCACCACCGCCACCGCCCACCGCCACCGCCACCGCCACCATCGATATCTCCAGCAGGGTCACAGCTATCGCCCTCCACCTCCTCCCCCTCCTCCGCTACCATCTGGGTTTTCCGGCCCTCCGCCCCCTCCTCCTCCTCCCCGGTTGTACCCCCTGCGCGCTCCTTCCACAAGACACCTGGCCCCCCAAACCCAAGCTAAAGCCCTTTTTTCTGGAACAAGCTTGACGGGCCGCCACCAAAGGCTCGGTTTGGAATGATTCCCAAATTGCTCCTATCAGTGCGGAATTCCAATCTGGATGATCTAGATGCAATCTTTTACCATTGGCAATAATCATACGACGCCTTCACAGATGCAACGGCAGAGTCCAGCCAAGCCGCAGGCTGGGACCAGTCTACTGGATATAACTCGGGCTAATAATATTGGTGAAATGGCCTCAGTTTCCTGTTCGCGTAACGACTAACTGATTGATTTACATGTTAGGAATAATGCTTCCCCGTATCATGAGCACAGGTAGTGAAGGAATGAGTACCAAAACGGCTAACAAAGGAAAGGACATCAAAATGGCATTACTGGCGATGAACGATAGGTTGTCCACCGACGACCTGCGCGCAATTAGTAAACATCTTCCAACTACGGATGAGGTATGGGCACCTTCGGTATCTGCCATCAACCTTCTTATTCCGTTCCTAGGTCATACGTATCCAGGAGCATGGTGACGTGAGCAAACTAGCCGTAGCAGACCAATATTTTGCCGAAGTGCGCTCTCGCGTCTTTATTTTCACGTTCGAAGCTCGATACTGAAATATGTTAGCAGATCATCACCATCCCAAGGCTATCGGAGCGTATCGAGTGCATGCTTTTCAAGTCCAAATTTAAGCTTGACATAGCAGAACTTTCATCAGCATTAGACATTTCAAAAAAACGCATGCGATGAACTCCACAACTCGCAAAAGTTCAAACGTGTTTTAAAGGTACGTTGGCAAACTGTTTCCTAACTTGCGATTAAACCATCCTAGGCTGTTCTTGCTGTTGGAAATGCACTCAATCAGGGAAATTCGCTTCGTGGTCAAGCTCATGGATTTCAACTGGAAGCTCTTATGAAGGTACTATTCATTCAAGAAATTGATTTTCTTTGTAATTGATTGTTCAACAGTTAAAGGAAACCAAGACCGTACGAGGTGGAAATGAGTGTCCTACTCTTCTTCACTATCTCGCCAAAGTCTTACTTCGGACGGATCCTTCCCTCCTCACGTTCATGGAGGAAATGCCAGATCTAGAAGCTGCTGCTCGAGGTGAGTTTTATGAGATATGCAAGATTTATTTTGAAACACATTGCAGCATCTATACAAACTATGGCCCAATCTGTGCAACTGTTTGCTACAGGCCTCAAACAAGTCGAGAGCGAAATCGTCAAAGTAGAAGCGCTTAAGCCGAGAGATATGAGCGATGAGCATAAACTCAAGTTCAGCGACGTAATGAAGGTTTGTCTTTTCGATACGTCGGATTCATTCTATATCCTTATCGATCTTGCATAGCTATTCGCCAACGACGCTCGACCCAGGGTCAATGGCTTGAAGCAAAAGGCAAAGATGTTAGAAGATTCAATACAAAGTTTACTTGCATATTATGGAGAAGATCCAAACTCGGCTGAAGCTCCGAAGCCAGAAGATTTCTTCGGACTCATATTGTCGTTCTCGTCTTCGCTTCAGGTAAATGCAATCGTTGCCACTGTCCATTCTGAAACTTAACCGTCCGCCTTATAGAAATGCTCGTTGGACGTTCACGAGTACCAACGGAAATCGGAAATGTCGGCGCCAAAATCTAAAATTGTTATACAAGAACCAGAGGCACCTCCAGAACCGTACATTTGATGTTGACTCCTTTTGTAAATCATGCTTATGCTACTTTTCAGACAATCAAACCAAAGTCTTCGGATGCTCTGCTTTCTCCGACTCCGGCGTCCCAGAGCTCCCTTGGCCGTGGTGATCTGGATCAAGCTATCCGGAGCATGCGAGAAGGAAAACGCAGGGCTCGACAAACTTTTCGTCCACTTAGCAAGATTTTTTTGGATGGCGCTTCTCCTAGCGGGCGGCCCACCAGTCGCATATATGATTAATGAATGTTACGGACTTTAACGAATGGCTATCTACGCATCATCTATTACCCAAGGACAAACTCATATATGGCATCTTATACTTATGTATGTATCACTTCCCAAATTTTTTTGGATAAGAACAGTGAAATTTTTGAGATCACTCTGAGGAGCATCGGATTTTCAATTTGTTTTTTTTCTTTAGTAGTCATGTCAGCGTCTCCTCAGATCCAAGATGCTATTGACGCCGCTGGAGTACAAATTCACCGCTCGATAGCTGATCTACGCACAATAATACTCGCAAAAATCGCCAAAAAAACTGAGTTGCTGGAAGTTATTGTATCCCCTCTCAAATCCATTCCTCGAAGTCATCTTATGCACGCCGCGGCCAATCGCATATTCTGGGAGGCTTTCGAGCCAACGCTTGCCCAAACTCTTACTTCTCCTGATCAGTTCTACGAACTGACAGCCCTCTAGAGCTCTATGACTCAATTGATAACCAGATACTTCGTGAGCAGCGTATCGTTGCTGCTGCTAATCTATTCCGTCGGCACCATAAACTACGGTTTCCTAGTAATAAAACCCAGAGAGAGAGGAAGAGTGATCTTGAAGCTTGGAACAAAGTGTTTACTCCATCACAAGCCCAACCAAGTGGAGAATACAGCTTCCTCTCCGATCCGAAGGTCAAAAAGGTTAGACGCATCACAAAAAAGCAGGCTGAAGAAGAATGTGTGTGTGTTTGAACATTTGCTTGTATTCTGTTCAATGTTCTGCCTTACAGATTAATGGTATCGTTAGTGCCAACTATGCAACACACAAGGTCAC
Organism: Rhodocollybia butyracea; assembly: GCA_015501585.1. Classification (NCBI taxonomy): domain Eukaryota; kingdom Fungi; phylum Basidiomycota; class Agaricomycetes; order Agaricales; family Omphalotaceae; genus Rhodocollybia; species Rhodocollybia butyracea. The sequence continues at coordinate 4,115 of JADNRY010000241.1, forward strand.
GGCAACAGAATTGGCTGTATTCCTGGAATCCGAGGAATACACCCCTGATCATGCCCACTATACCTCAAAGTTTTTGGATTGTCCTATAAAGATGTCGAAGAACAGTCACCAGCAAATCGAAATGCTGCACTCACTTGTGAACTGTAATTTTCAGACAATCTTACTTATGATTTCTCAAGGGTGAGTTTCACATTGCTGCTGGTTATCTTTATCGCATACTGATTGTTATGACTAGGCCGAAAACATATTTCGCCTCTTCTTTCCGCTCATAAAATCATTAATTATATGCATGTTGTAAAGCTTAGTGTCGCCGAATAGAATCCGTCCAACTCAGGACCCTTCTCCTATTGCTGCTCGTGAAGATGCTGCCCATATGGTTCTTCGCTGAGTTATCCATCGTCCTGAGAACGAGCAATGATACACTAACAAAATCGAGTACTTCTCCTTGTACATTCAAGATAATCACTCGTATCTAAGGTCAGTCGTGACTCGTTCGAATCGGCTAGTGGGAATGCTCAATATTGATACCGCGCGTTCTTTCCATTGAAATTCTTAACCATTGTGGGATTGGAGAATTTCGCGGTGCTATAAAGCGGAATGTGTCAAGGAAGGAATAGAGACGACTGAAAAAAATAACGCTTCCTCTTCTTCCTCTTCAACCATGCACTCATCGGTTGATGATCAATATTGGAGCTGTTAGGAGCCATTAGTGTAAGCTTATCGGTTCGCTCTCCTGCAGTAGACGCAAGCAGACGATGTTGTGGATTCGAATCCAGTGACGACGTGGTAGAAGAGTGTGCCATCTGCGGCATTACTTACTGATGCTGGTGTTGGATGGATTGTCGGGAGGAAGAGTCAGAGGGGGGTTTGTTGGGGAAGGCCAGCGAGTAAGTGACTGGGTGGTGTGGACTTTAAGTTGAACGTTGGGCTTTGTTAAAGAGCGGTCGAGATACTAGCGCCAATGACGCTCGAACCTAAGCGCTCAAGTGCTCATCATGACCAGTACTACAACTTCAAGACAAGGCACTCTTGACTCTGACGGTGGGTGCCAAATCGTTCTTTTCACGTTTACATCAATAAATTCTTAGGTTATATTCTTGCAGGCCTGGCTGAATTCTACAATAAGTCGATATCTCAGGTCATTTGGCCGAAGGACTCAGGAGCATGTTTCAACACGTCTGTGCACCAAGTGTGGCGATTCACTCGATTTGCCCGTTTTCAGATATACTAAGAACATTGAAGTTATACGCTCTGGATGTGCGCTTCCGACATTGGTCCTTAGCCGGGTATGCATAGGATGGTATAAGCTGGTTACGGCTATGCCTGTGCTTTGGTCCTCTTTTGGATCCAGCTCTTGTGATGACGCCCCCACTCTCTCCCTATTCAATTTGTTTCTCCAGCGTTCTTGCCTCTATCCCATCGACTTTAGAATCAGAGACTGCGACTGGTATGGTGAAAACGGAGCCCTTGCTCAACCATCAGAGCTTAATACCATCCTTTCCCCACTAGCCGCGAGCGGCAACCTCAGTCGCTGGCGTGACGTTGTTGTTCATGCACCTAAGCCGTTTACGATGGATCAGTATTAAGTGGAGAAGTGGCTCTTTCCAGACTACTGTTGCTCTCACTCAAAACCTATATGTCAGAGGATGCCGAGGATCCCATCATCTTTTCTGCTGCTTGCCCGAACCTTCGATATCTAACTCTCTCGGGAATACCCTTAACTCTGACCTTCCCTCGGCCGACAATCATAAATCTCAAACTTAAAGACATGCCTGGCCGAGCACTACTTTCGGTTATCAGGCAATGTCCAAGTGTTATCCGCATGACAATAACAGAGTCACCTTCTGATTTCGATTCCGATCTCCCAACCATTTGCCATTCCAATATACAGCGCTTGACTCTGGAGTTTGTTAAGATTAACTTCCTTACTCATCTACAGCGTGATCGAATGCATGCATTCGTTCGATCCCTGACTGTATCTCCCCTTACCCACCTCACTCTATGGGCTCCCAACGACGCATTGTGGAAATACCATGCTGGATCTTTGTGCACAATGCTCAATCAGAGTCAGTGTATATTGACGCACCTTACTATACATGTCATTCCGCTCAAGTCGAATGACTTAATTCACCTCTTCCGGTGTGTTCCCTTACTGACTGATCTGAGAGTAGAACAAGACGGTTGGTATGCATGCTGCTTCTTTGGCTCTTCGGATCTTGGTATCTCCGGATCCTTTACATGACGGTTGGCAGGATAATTTTGCTGTCGAGATTGCCAAGATAAAACAGAAAAGAACAAAGGAATTTGGAGTTTTAGACGCTATCATTTCACTCAATAACAAGATTGAAGTCTCCGAGGGAGAATTTCTACTTCCCAGGCTGAAGTACCTCGCCCTCGACTTTACTATCAGGCCTTGTGGCGAAATGCTGCTCGCGCTTGTGTATTCACGTTGGAGGCCATCGATATCCGACAAGAGCTGCGATAATCCTTCAACGGATGGTATCCCTGAAAGCCCTGACAGCCAACTCGCATGCTTGAAGAGTCTGGAGATACAGTATCGCTACGAATCTGATACCGAATATTCAAAGAATTGGAGGGAAGACTTGGAGCAATTCCAGAAGGATGGTATGAACATTGAACTCATAGTCTGGTAACAATTTTTGGATATTCAAGTTGTGACATACTGTCATGGACAAACAAGGAATGACTAAATTCCCCTCTCTATCTACGTGTATCCGATCCGTTCAAGATAGCTATCACAGGCTTTTCAAGCTCCAATCAAATCTACTTTACTTTTACAGTATTAACTTTAAATGCATAATTTCATGGCCCCAAAATCAACTCGAGATCCGCGAACCCCTTCGGCTCCGGTCGCTCTACTACGTACTACCGGCATGTTTACTCCTCGGCAGCGATAACTGGCACTGTCAGAGCACCCCCCACGTTCACTCACCTGTTGCGTAGTGAAGTCCAGAATCGTGTTGGTGAGCAACTTCAAACCAGTTGTCTATGTGTTTCCTCAAAGGGTTATCGTGTTCTTTCGCTCAATTCGCCGTTACCTTGCCGATGCAACGGTATGAAGCGTTCTATTCCCCCCGTATGCTTCTATTAGATAGTTCCCAACCTCGTTCATGCACCTTGCATGATCCCATCAGACCTTGTATACCTCGAGGTTCGATACTCCTCATCAGGCTGGTGCGCCACGCGGCACTTCCTCGAACGAACAGCATATATATATATATTGTCGCTCAGTGACCAGCACTTCCAGGCGCTTCCTTGCCTCTCTAGCATCCGAGCTACTATCCACAATGTTCACTGGCCTCTTTGGTCCGTTGGCCCTCTGTATCCAAGCCGTTTTCGCAAGAAACGGAAACGCTATGCGGGCTCCGATTGCCCCAATCCCAAGAATTTACAATGATGGTCCCGTTATGAGTCGCAATGGGACGCAGCTCCCCCCTTACAGTGAGCCTCACTTCCGAAAAAGAGTTTCACATTAGCCTGACTTTGAGCAGACACTACGTATTACTTTGACCAGCTGGTATGCATGTCTTTCTGTCGAAGGATGATGGTCTCAGTCGACAGCGCCTAGATTGACCATACCAATCCTTCTTTGGGAACCTTCCAACAGCGATACTGGCACACGGCAGAGTGGTACGAAATCGGTTAGTCTTTTCACCTCTCGTTGTCAATGTATACACTTATCAGTCTGCAGGAGGTACGTGTCCGTGCTGGTTCCCCCCAAAGTCAAACTAAACCAGAGCTCAACCACTTTAGGTCCAATCATCCTTTCCACTCCTGGAGAAGGCAATGCTGAACGTACGTGTCAAATTGCACTCCTGCCATTGAAGTTTTTTTCGATGATTTATCATCGAACATTCAATATTCAGCGTTTACCGGCTATCTCACCAATGGAACAATCAATGGACAGATCGCACAACAGCAGAATGGATCGACAATCGTGCTAGAGCATCGTTACTATGGTCTGAGCAACCCCGTTCCCAACCTTTCCGGCAAGAACTTGCGGTACCACACAATTCAGCAAGCAATTGATGATCTGGTGTACTTTGCGAATAACGTTGACCTTCCACAGATGGACGGTAGGATACAAGTTTCACTTGTAGTTCGATGTCCTAATACTTACTGATTTTACAGGGGTGGAATTATCTCCAGCGACGGCTCCTTGGGTATCAAGTCCACCTTGAACTTGTTATCCAGCTTCTCAAGTTGCGTTCTATTTAGATCTTAATCGGTGGAAGTTACTCGGGTGCCCTGACCAGTTGGACGATGGTCAAGTAAGTTATTGTACATCCGGTTTTGAAGGTCTTACTTAAACCTTGTTTCGTAGTCACCCCGATGTATTCTGGGCAGGATATGCTTCCTCTGCTGTTGTAGAGGCGATTCTGTAGGCCTCCAAGTCTTACTCACTGACGGCTATCTCATATTGCACTTGACGCTTAGGGATTACTGGTCCTACTTTGAGATTATCCGCGAATTCATGCCAGCAAACTGTTCCGCCGATATAGCGGTTGTCATTGCATATGTTGACGAGGTCTTCTCTAGCAGCGACACAGTAGCGATTCAGGCCTTGAAGGACAACTGGGGCTTGGGGGAGCTTACTCATTTGGACGATGTGGCCGGTGGTACGCTCATATCGCTCTTAACAGCTCAAGGATCGTGTTGATCGGTATCTTCATTTTAGCTCGTACGTTGTGGCTTTGTCGAGAGTGAACAGTGTTTTTGCTTACTGGTTCATTTATGCTAGTCCGCAACAACCTTTGGGACTGGCAGTCTTTGCAGCCTGAGACTGGTCCAGGAGCTAAATTCTTCGAATTCTGTGACGCCCTGGAAGTCAAAAACTATGTGAACGCACCTGCTACTGGATGGGGTCTTGAAAATGCTCTCTCGGCGTGGGGTTCCTTCTGGAACTCTTCCTATATCGATTTCCGTGAGTCTTGAGTAATATGTGGCCTAGCTACAACTAAATTTATTCGGTTACAGTCTGCGGTGAGGAAGGTGTAGTGTAAGTAACGCTTTGGCTTTGCCCTTGTTAAGCCTGATTTTGAATTTTCAGTGATTGCTTGGGCACCTACAACCCCAACTCGACGTACTTCACCTCCACAACTCTCGATAACGCAGATCGCTCATGGACTTGGATTATGTACGTATTGTAATTTTATTAGCGATTTCTGCTGATGATAATTTGACGGCAGATGCAATGAAGTTGGTTTCCTTCAGGTAACGAAGCTCCCTCTACCACATTGTGACCCAATATAAGCTGCTAAACCCATAGGAGGGGCCTCCACCGGTGGGTGACCTTTCCGCCATTGTGACCCGTATTGTCCAACCAGATTATGATATCGTGAGTCGAGAGCTATTTACCAACGTACGGCTTGTATTTACGATTTTGTTTCATAGCGCCAATGCGCTTATATGTTTTCTGACGTCTTTGCTTCTCCCGCCGATGTCCCCACGGCAGCAGGTATCGCCAACGTCAACTCGGCATACAAGGGCTGGAATATAAGCGTCGACCGGCTTTTCTTCGCGAACGGTCAACGTAAGTGGATCATTCACGTTTGGTCTAAACACACAAATAAAATAAAGAAAATACAGGTGATCCCTGGAGAGCATCGACGGTTTCCGCAGATGGTGTGGATCGTCTCAGTACAGAGACCCAGCCTATCGCAATCGGAAATGGATTTCATACCTCCGATCTTTTAACCGCCAATGGGCGAGTTGATCCTACTGTTCTTGCCGTTCAGAACGAGGCATTGGCATACATGAAGATCTGGCTAGCCGAATGGACGCCGCCTTCCATATCACCGAAGAGGGAAGAACCTTATTCGCGAAAGGTTAATAGCTCGAGGTTTTTCAAAGGTATCGTAGTTTGAGCCAGCTTGAGCTCGAACTCGAAGCATTGTGATATAGTTGATTCGTATGTCTAGCTTTGGCAGTTAAGCGCTCTCGAAATTTGAAAAAAGGCATCAAAAATTGGTTCACTGAAATCTACTGAGTCATATGCTTCCTCCTCCGCTATATACTGCATTCATCTACACCTCCCGTGCTTCCTTGAAGGACCTACTTCCGAAAATTCAGCCAGACTTCGAAAGTCAAGCATTCAAGAGAGTGCCAACTCCCTGGTTCAGGGAGACACTTTATCACAACGAGCGACGGATTCAAGGAATATTTCAAAGAATTTCTCGACCTTTCACAAGCCGCCACGTCAATACAATCTAAGAAGGTTAGGGCGAAAACTTACATCTAAAGCTTTCGTAACGATACAATTCTTTCCGCTGCTTCCCCAAGAATCATCGCATTCGCGATACCCCCAAACATCGACTACAGTCTCGCCTCTCGTGAGTGTACTAGATAGCTCTACATCGACTCTATACCTCTTAGCCTTGAAGAGTTCCGGATAAGCCACGTAGACGATTGTTAGTGGATCGTGTAATGGCGGCCAGGAAACCCAAAGGTAGATTTGTACGCATCGGCGAAAAACGAAATGAGAGTTGAGAGAGTGTGCCGAAGGGGTGTGGAAGGTTGAGGGAGGGGAGTAGTGGATTGAAGGTCCTCGGGAGGAGGCTTGGAAGATCGAAGCATCCAGTGGATGCGATGGGTGACGATAGCGGTATGGGTAACGTTAAGTGGTATCATTACTGCGGGCACTGCAGCGTCTAGTACAATCTGAGAAGCATGAGCTGTGGAGAGGAGTTTTTTTTTAGCGATACACCTGGCTGGCAATGAGTTTCCTTACGATCACATAATATGTTGAACTCTAGAGCTCGGATTAGATTTATACAACGAAAGAAAAGAGTCTGACTCGCCTGCAACAGCAGCTATATTTCCCAGCCCAACTCCTCCTCCCATAAACACAAACTGCTCTACCGCATCTACTAGATCTGGATATACACTGACAAAAAGCGCTACATTGGTCATTGGGCCACAGGATACAACCGTGACCTTCTTCCCAGAGCCCTTCTGCCACACCTGTCTGATGTGTTTTGCCATACCATCTAAAGCTCTAATGATTTTTCCATCTTCGTCTTCTGCGAGGAGCGCCAAAACAGCAGGATCATCTGCCCTAGGAAGCCCTTCTACGCCTCCAAGACCATCAGGACCATGTATGCTTGGTGCGTACCTAGGAGGAAGAAGCAAGGGCTTAGATGCTCCAGGATAGACTCTAATTCCACGTTCTGCTCCACCGAAAGCAAGCAAACATCTAGCAGCATTCAAAGCGGTATGGTAACTGCTGGCATTTCCGTGCGTCTTGAATATCAAGGTCACTCAACAAATTTTTGAAAGTGAAAATAAATGCAGCTCCTGACCGTAGATATCCCAAGTAAATGAATGTTGGGAAGATGAAGCGCAAGCAGTATAGCAGTCGCATCATCGTGCCCTGGATCAACATCCAACCAAATTGACTTGACGGTTTCACTCATTTCGTGCGACGTTTGAAATTTGACAAGCGCCCAAACTACGACAAACTTTGTACTACCAAACTTCCTCCGATTTCTAAGATCCCTGCCAAAACCTGCGAAGTAGGTGCTCCAAGACCCACTACATACCTAAAGAGTAGCGGGAATAACCTATCGGTAGCGGGGATTGGTCTAAAAGTAATTAATTTGCGATCCGGCGCCATCGCTATCGCCATCGTTGTCGTCATAGCCATCGCTGCCGCCATCGCCATAGCCATCGCTGCCGCCATCGCCATAGCTATAGCTATCGCCATCGCCATCGCTATCACCATCCGAGTCCCCTTCACTATTTTCCACCAGCATCGAGCCCTGAACCGAAACTTCTGCTGTCCATTTGATCACCACAATGCAGTACTTTAGCCCAGGATCTGGAACATCTTCCTCAGCTTCAGTATCTCGGCCAACCCACGCGTTTCGCTCTTTGTTGTAGCATAAGTGCGTTAACCGGCTCGGACCCATCCATTCGCGTTTGATGAGAGGATGATCCGCGGCGCTGAGCACCCGACCGTCGCTGAGAGGGTATTTTTTGTTGTGTACGCGGTCAGCAATGGCGTAGATCTGTGCGATGACTGGTAAGTGAATTAATCATAGAGTAACAAGTCGCACCTGTTCTTTATCTCTTTCAATTGTTTCCAGTTCAAGTATGACTTCCTGCAGTCTCTTCGAGTCCCTCAATCCGGCTGTCCAGCCGGATTTCAACCGTAAGGGGTTGTTGCTTTCCCAAAACCACCAATCACCATGCCTTAGTGTGATTTTCAGCGACCGTGGCCTCATATCAGGCAGTGCACAGGCATGGGGAAATTCGTCTTCCAGCCAGTACTGCTGCGTAAAGAAGTGGACACGGTCAACATGATCTTTCTGTTCCTCTGTAAATCTCGCGAAATATTGCGTAGGTTCGCTAGCGTGGTGATCTCCTGGCGGAGGTCGGTGGCACCAAAAAACGTGCTCATCTGCCATGACAGGGAGAAAGCGAGTTTCGAGGTAGATGAGTCGACAGGTCCGTAGCAAACGAGGGTCGATATGAAATTCATAGCGGTAATCAGGTCGAGAGTAGTGTTCATCATCAGGAAATCTGGCTGAAAGGTCTTCGTAGCTCAGAAGAGCGTATAGGAATATCGTGTTTCTGACTTCGGGAGGGATTCGGTCGAAGAGAGGACAGTTGTCTTGTTTGTTGTGGTCTGCAATGAATTGGGCTATGAGCTCTGGAGTTGGAGGCGTGAGCTCTTTCCGAGCAGGAACGCTGGCCATGGTGGAAGCATACTGACTCGGATGGAGGAAGCCGATGTCATCTAATTGCCGGTTCACGAATCCGTCATCTCGACTTACGTGGGGAATGAACTGTGGAGTTGGAGACGTGAGCTGAGCAGGAATGCTGGCCATGGTGAAAGCATAACGATGGAGGTGGCCGATGTCATCTATCTGCCGGTTCACGAATCCCTCATCTCGACTCACGTGGGGAATGAGCTCTGGTAGTGGTAGTGTATGTAGTGCTGGAATTGGAGGCGTGAGCTCTCGCTGAGTAGGAGCGCTAGCCATGGTGGAAACATAACGACGAGGGCCGATGTTATATACTTGCCAGTTCTGATTCACGAATCATCTCTATTCACGTGGAAAGATGGCGTCCCTGGATACTCACGACTACTCAGCGGAAGTCAGCGCTCAGCACTGGTTACTTTCAAGCGACGCGACTCGACTCAATGATGACTCGAAATCAATTTGGAAAAATGTATGTAATTTTTTTCGAACTAGATAATTTAGTACTCAACTTTGACTCAGCTTCCAATCTCGGTATGCTCGGTCTTCGTCCTTTCAACCTCCCCATCCAATATCTTCCTGGTCTTGTACACACTACACTTGTATACATGGTCCTTCTGTCCAGCCATCCCTTGAACCTAACACGACCTATGTAGCTGCAGGTATCGGGCCCACATCAGCAAAGCATAGGCCAGCTGGAGTCCGTTGTATGATACAGCACTACCGTACAGCGAACAGCGCTGAAATCTGTTGGACTGTTGGAAAACCGCTGTACACTGCCCGACAGCGGCTCCAGCTCACACGTTTTGCTGATATGTACATCTGTCCCATCCCTGCTTCATAGCAAACGGCAGCCAAGGTGATGCCAAGTTGCAGCGATATTAACTACAACAACACTTGTGCGGGGATGGATGGGTTCTGGGCACGTTCCCGCCAGTTCGACACTGTACGTTATCCTAGTACTAGTAGTCTAGGTAAGTAGCGATGTGGATTCAGCGCGAATCACAGGCCTGCTGATTCACCTACGACACTATCTTACGCGTGTCCCAACTGCAATTCACTGTCTCCCTTACCTGTCTCGAGTCTGTGTGGATACCACCCCTCTACCTTTACATGCATCTCCGGCAGCGACTGGCCCACTAACTGGTGCGGCGTGGCATGAGCAGAGAGCAGGAGTGCCGCGTTTCGACAACCACATCGAGAGACCACAACATGTTCTCTTCCAGTGCAACTCTGTCCGCTTTCCAAAAATTACCGTTGCTTGTGGACAGCTGGAAAATATGTCTGCCCATTCTTCCCCCGCCCCCACGTAATGTTTTCGCATTGCACTACTTGAAACATCTTATTTTTTCACGCTGCAAATGAGGTTCTTTTCCATTGGAGGAGGTTTGTGGCAAATCGGAAAGGTAAGGGTGTGTACCATTGAAGACTACTTCGAAGACTAACTCAATTAGTTATTCCATGTTTGCGTATGGCTAACCTTTAGCTATCACTCCCTCACTGGGGAGGAGTTTGCAGTCTACCTTTCCTTTGGGGTGACTGGAGCTTGCTGCTTCTCTCCAATCCGGCTGTTCCCGCGGAGGACCCCGCTGTAGGGTGGAGCCGAGTATGATACTATAACTAGAGACTGACTCACAGCATTTTCCGCTACCAAGTTATATATTGAATTTAGACACAAGCTCCAGCTTGGTGTCGCCGCCAGGCACGGGTAACAACATGCAGGCTTTCCACGCACTCACAGGCACGGAGAAGTGACCGAATAGTAGAAAACCAGGAAACTTGTATGCACTAAGTTGAGTCGCCGAAAATGAAGTATCTTAATCGACATTGAAACTTCAAACTTTATTGCCCATTCTTTTCTATGCCTTTCTAAGATTCTGTCATCTGTGTAAATTTTACTGAGATTTAAGGTGATGCTGAAGATGGGAGGCAGCTGTTGATGTAAGTGCTGTCCCCGGACTTATGTATATATACAATCCAGGTCAAATAGTCACAATTATCCTTTTTACTAGTAATGGATACACTGCAACTTGAAGGACCTGGCAAAGACACTTTGCCGTTCACAGTTGTTAATATGGCTGAAGCCTGACAGGGCATTTTACGAGCCAGCTGTCAGATCTCAGGAGCCAAGATGATAGATCTTGTTTGTTGGTACATAGTCAGTTACACCTTGGATAGCTATATATGTACACACAGTCGTATGTGATTCGTCAGTCTGCTAAGGGGAGACTACTTGGATAGATGTAAGCTAAATGTAAGCTTCATAAGCTAGGTAGTTGGGTGGCTGCTAGTAGTCCAGGTGGGAAGGGGAGGGGAGGGTATGAACATCTACGGCCACTGTCCCACTAGTACGCTTATATATACAATCCAGGCCATGAATATCATGACTTATTCTAATGATGACAATTGCTAGGTACTTAATTCAGATACTGGAACAATATTCTAAGAGGGTAAAGGGAACGGCGGGTATAGTTTGAAACAAGTTCCAGGAAAGTGGGTGCTTGGGAGTAAACATGGGATAAAGAAAATAAATTCGGAGAAATTGAAGACAGAGGAGGTAGGATTTACGACTGAGAGTGATAGGTAGGCTGACACAGTCTATGTGAAGAGGACGGGAATGGATCTCCTGGAGGCAGTCTACTAACAAATAATAGGAGGGTATTTTTCTACTGTATAATCATAAGCCAATATAGCGCTACTTTTCAAGATCCTTTAGTACATTCTCCTCCTGTTCAGAGTATGAAGTGGATATTGCGGTAGAGATCGGAGGTGCGGCGAAGGTAAGATGGGTACCTATAGCTCCGCTGCTGAAGACACCGCCAGAGTCCGAGTCGCTCGAATCTGTACTAAGTTGGGTAGCCTCCATGAGCGATCTTTGGAGACTGACAAGTACGACAATGACAGTAGGATAAATACCCTGGCAGTGACAGAGATGATCAAATTCACGCTCTAGTAGCTAGGTAAGTATCCAAAGCACTCACGGAGAGTTGCACGGCGGCGGCCCAATGAGATCACTGGCCCATGCTGTAGTATTTGGGAGGGGAACAAACCACGTTACCACCAGTACAATCTGCATAACCAAGCGTCATTAGTTAGAATATACGAGATTACTTATTACAGCATGTTGAACAACTTACCTGCGTAAGACAGTAAAGGATGCCAGATTCAACTAGCAGCGAAAATATTCTCTCGACTTGGGTTCGCCTTTTGGAGTGTCCGAGATAGTTCCGGAGGAATTTTCGTTGCTTCCTGAAGGTAAAAAAAAAATGTTGAAAACTTAACCCCCCAGCGGCAAGTGGAAGAGAGTCCTTACCATGCCTGCCATGATATCAGCACAGTGGCGATAAAATTCGTCCCGAGGGACAGGGACCAGCTGACAATCTGCGTATCGTTCAGCTCTAATTCCAGAGCGTCCGAGTCTGCATGGAACGCTTTGACTTTCCACCCTCCCACCAGAAGCGCCGTTACTGAAAATCATTGTGGTAATTGAATGAAGATATCAAAAAAATAGACTGACCGACACTACCGACCAAGAGGGTCACTGGGAGAACGAAAAATCTCCATTTGTTTCCAGGCGGCCATAATACGTAAGCTCTCCATACAACCATTGCATCTCCGAGGACTTGTGACCGATACGGGAGAGCATAAGGTACCACCCAAGAAAGAATGCCGTTTAAACATACCAAAAGTCACCATGGGAAGGTATACTTCCGCTAGATACAAGTGAGAGGCAATCGTGTTCGCCATGGTCAACCTGTCGTCGATAGGCTGGTCATCATGGGTAATCAGGATCTCGCGCACACTCTGGATGAGAATGGCGAGTGAGATCGCCCAGTAACATGCAGATGCCCCGAACATGAGCAATGTAGTGATCAGCATACCACAGTTGGCATTAGACTGTAAACCTTTGCGCCTGTATAAACCAGTACGCAAGTTAGTTTGTTGATAAAATCAGAACGATATGGCGCACATAAGGATGGAAGTCGAGAACATGATCAAGACAGCGAAAATGCCTATGCACAGTGAAAGTTCGTTAGAACGAATGAACGAATAATCCGTTATATCTACCGAAAAAGAATGTCTCGATCGCCAGCCCGATGATGCTGTACTCAAAGATGTAGCCAGCTCCTGCAAGCTCATCACTGGTGGAAGCACTTCCGACGGGACCAAATCCATATTGAGCTTTGACGAAGATAGGAAGTGTTAGAGAGAGGAACGTCAAAAGGACATGCATGGCGATGCTCTGTCACACTGTGAATGGCTGGGGGGACCAGGGTTAACCAGGTTTATAAAGGCCTCGATGAAAAATCCAGAGGTTGAGAAAATACCATGATGCTCCAAGTGACAATTGAATATCTTAAGCTTGAACTGGGAAGAAACGTTGACGTGGCGGGAGCAGCATTCAGAATACCGTAAAGGACTGTACAAGGACTGTGAAGGATTCATGGTTATTCATAGAACGGCGGTAGAGGCTTATATAAAGCCCATAGCACATGGCACACTCTCCTATGCTCTTTGGTATACCTTGGCCTTGGCATTTCACGCTGCAGGAACACCAATGAATAACTTCAGGGTAACTTGGTCAGTTGTGCAAAAGAAACCTGAAGAGTACGAATAACGGATGCGGGGCCGAGAGAAAATCGTCCGATAAATCCGTAGACCTTATCAAAATGTCGGAACATTGCGTCGATCCATTTTACCAGCATCAAGACGTCTATTTCACGAGTCTACGGAAATTGGAGCAATTCGCCCCCTGGACAGTTACAAAGGGAGTAGGCAGGAGTAAGTGCGACCACTCGGACTAGGGATGGCGGCATTCTCATATACTTAAATGGAAACAGGCACCTAGTGAGGTAAAGATATACATAGAATCGATGAAGCGGCATTGAACCAGTATCGAACCGTCACTTGAATGGGAATGGTCAAAATGAAGCAGGACAGGCAAGGTCGGGAACTGCCAGCGCAGTAGGCGGAACGAGCTGCTTTACATACAGCCTGTGGAGAGCGGGTGATTGCCACCAACCCGCAGCTGGGATGGAGAGCAATCACGAACAGGCTATGAGCATTGGCTGGTGACTGTGAATGACAAGTGAATGATCTTGACAATGTGCTTGCGGTGTATGCGGTGTAGTAGCACAGGGGCCTTGCTCCTGCCATCTTCCGATGCTTTCACGACTTCCTAAAACTCGAAGCTGCATTCCGGCGAGATTTCTAACGCCCCACCAAACGCGAACCCACGAAAAATAACCACGATTGTGAAGAGTAGATCCTAGATGAGTTCCGAGGACTTCTGTGACTAGGTCCAGAAGGAGATAGAATCAAGGTTTTTCTTTTTTGGATCTGCTCTCGTCCGATGCGACTGTTCTAAGTAATGAATGATAAATTTGAGTGATAAATACAGACTTATACAGGCGGGAAATTTAACAAGAAAGACGTCGCTTTGGGATGTGCTTATATGTAGACACAAGACAGGATAAATACGCCGAAAAATGGTGCGGAAACACCTACAGACTCGCTATCTAGGATGCAGATGTGACGAAGTTATGAATGTTTCTTACGTCGACAGGGATAAATCTGGGAACCTGGCCGAATTACAACAAGTGATTTTCTGAAAATTCTATCAACATTAGGACAAAAACGGGAAATAAAGGAAATTGAATCTTGCTTACAGAGTCTACGTTCCCCACTAGACCTCACTGTGTACCGTCCATTTGATCACCACAATGCAGTATTTTAGCCCAGGATCGGGAACATTTATCTCAGTTACAGTATTTCGGCGAACCCATGCGTTTCGCTCTTTGTTGTAGCATAAGTTCGTTAACCGGCTCGGACCCATCCATTCGCGTTTGACGAGAGGGTGACCTGCGGTGCTGAGCACCCGACTGTCGCTGAGAGGGTACTTTTCTTTGTGTACACGATTGGCAATGGCGTAGATCTAATTGGAGGCTGGTGAAGGAGTTAATCATAGAAAAACAAAGCATACTTGTTCTTTATCTCTTTCCATTGTTTCCAGTTCAAGTATGACTTCCTGCAATCTCTTCGAGTTCTTCAATCCGACTGTCCAGCCGTCTTTCAGCCGCAAAGGGTTGTTGCTTTCCCAATTCCACCAATCACCATGCCTTAGTGTGACTTTCAGTGACCGTGGCCTCATATTAGGCAGTGCGCAGATGCGAGGGAATTCGCCTTCCAGGTAATACTGCTGCGTGAAGAAGTGGACGCGGTCGACGTGATCTTTCTGCTCCTCCGATAACCTCGCAAAATACTGCGCAGGATTGGAAGCATAACGACTTCCCGGGGGTGGCCTGTGGCACCAAAAAACGTGCTCATCTGCCATGACAGGGAGAAAACGAGTTTCGAGGTAGATGAGCCGACACGCTTGTAGCAACCGAGGGTCTATACGAGACGCATGTCGGTATTCCGGTCGAGAATAGTGTGCATCATCGGGAAATCTGACTGAAAGGTCTTCGTAGCTCAGAAGAGCGTATATGAATATTATGTTTCTGACTTCGGCAGGTATTCGGTCGAAGAGAGGACACTGATCTTGTTTATCGTGATCTGCGAGGAATTGGGCAATGAGTTCCGGAGCGAGTGAACTCGGTAGTGGTCTCGGTTCCGGAGCGAATGGACTCGGGAATATAACATTGCGCGGAGCGAGTGGACTCGGGAGTATAACATTGCGCCTAGTACGCTTACTGAACGTGGCCATGGTAAAAGTAGAGGATACTGATGAGATTCTTGTGAGTACATTATATGTGAACTAGCAATCGATCTAGTTTCATTCGTTGACTGGATCGGGTACCAGAAAGAATGCCGTATTGTTGGTAAGTCAGGTAACACCTGATATCGCTAGCAACCGACCCAAACATTGAAATATTGAATTATCAAGGAAGGTGCGAAACAATGGTTAACGGACTATAAACTTTAATCCATGCATTCCATTACAGTTGTACCGTAAGTCTACCAAACTGCTCGGATTTGGGGGGGGGCGACGAGCGCTCGGCTGTCACCTGAGATCTATCTGGAAAGGTACTTTCTTTCCAACAAGCGAAGGGCAGTGAAAATCGCTGTATCCGCGCTGGTAGACTGATGAACCAAACCATCTCTTTCCATAGTTCAGGTGTGACTTCCTCCTTTCAACAACTGCGGTCTTATATCAGGCACTGGTGTAAAGATGTAGAGGAGATCCCCTTGGGATGATTGTAGTGTGAGGAATGTACACAGTCACCATAATCTTTCTCGCAAAATATCTGCCGGAGTGTCAGCGTGATGAATTCCTGGAACACTAAAAGGTGTGTTCATCTACATGATCGGCAGGAATTCGACAGACGAGTCGACATATTTGTTGCGAACGAGATCCTAAATGAGATGCATGACAATATTCAGGCCTTATCAACCTGACTAAAGTTCGGCGAGCGGAAATGGGAAGTATTTGACAAAATAGACGAGGCTGTTCGACAATCTTTAGAGACTAGGAAGTGTGATCACGGTTTTGTTCGGGTGGTGAGTCGTCAAGAGAACTATTTATGTTGGTATGAGGTCATTGTATGTTGGGCATATGTCCCTTGGGTCTGAATCGGCGAAAAGATAGCAACAAATCGTGTTAGGACAAGTTGGGGCACTCAATCTGCAAAGGGAAACCTCTAATAATGGGTATCAAGATCACATCGACGGAAAGTAGTATGAACCTTGTTTCTTGTATCATTTTCACGATAGATAAGTTCCATCTGCTCCAGATACCTGTTCCAAATACCGATTGATCACGAATGCAATAGCCCAGGAGAAAGTTTGCAATAGTGGTAGTGGTAGTAGAAATTAACTGATAGCGCCTCCAAATTCAGGTTGATAGTTGCTGGGGTATCTCGATATTGGCCGCCTGCAGTTCCTCTTCGTCATATTGTCAGAGTCGTTCGCCTGTCAATATTTTCCCTTCAAACATGACATGACGACGACGATAAAAATGAAGCACTGCTAGCGCTAGGGCTCGAAGCTTGATCAATGTGATGGCACGCGGCTCCTCAGCGACTACCAAATGTAGGTCACCCAAAAACCCAAGTTCTTATCGATCTGCTTCTTACCCTTTATCTACTCACACTTCGGACTTCAATTCATTATACACTGTACAGACACGGTTATAATACAGTGTACACGATAGACAACTAAGCTGGAAAGCAACGGAGCAATGGACCATAACCAAAATGAACAGGAAAAATCAAGCACCGGAAGTAAGTTCGGACGATTCATCCGCATCGACGGAAGGATGAACCATATAATACACTCGCACATTCTCAGCATCGGCTCCTGACAGGCCGCTCGCAGGTAGAGAGTCTTGGACGTCTCCTCGTATTTCGATGAGGTAGTTTTCCTGCATAGGGCATGTGTCAAGATCATATAGATAAATACCAGTATAAATATTGCTTACTTTTACCAACTTTCGCAACATTTTCGTGATAAGCTCCTTCTCGTACTCAATATCCTCAATATCCTGCATCTCCTCTTCCTTGGTCTCCAGATACCAATCGATGAGGTCGTCACGATCGAGTCCTTGATGAGTTTCGCGCTCGACCTCTGAAAGATGATACACGATAAGACTTTTGAGGGTGATGTACTTGTCATGTGAGATGACCATACGTCTCTTCGCTGCGCTGGGTGCTGCGGGCTGGTTGGTATGCGAAGATGGCCCAGCGGTAGCAGTAGCAGTTGACGGGTCGACGATGCCCGCTTCAATTTGCTGTGACTCTTCCGACTGGTCGACACCAGACATCTCGATATCTTGAGACTCTTCTGCGGCATCTGTAGATGTATCTGGAGCTGCGGGACGTTCCCGTTCACCCTCAAGTTCCTCTTCGTCAAAGTCAATATCGTCTTGTTCGACATGGATGATCGACTGTCGTAGGAGGGTGTACGCCTCTCGAACATAGACGGGAGTAATCTTGGGGTAGATGAGCACCGGTTCTTCGTTATATCGCGAGATTAGACTTTACCTCTGAAGTACAGTTGGCTCGTGCAATTGCCTCACTTAACCGAATCATACTCTCCAACTGTCTGACAGTGATGCGGTAAGAGTTACGACCAGCACCCGTTGCATCGTCTTGACGAAGAATACGATACTTTTCGACCAATACATCAGCGGCTTCGGGGGTAAGCTTGAGAAAATTTAAGCCAACCATGCAATGTCAATGTCGAACAAAAACTTACTTTAGGGCTGAAGGTTCGAGCATATCTGATATATCGCTGCAGCGTCTCTGTGCTGAACTCAGGATTGATCGCTTCATCCTGGTACCGGTGCACATTGACGATGTGTTCCGCTATATTTTTATCTGTCTTTTCATCACACTCGTCCAAAACGACAAAGAAAAGATCAAAACGACTCATAATAGGCGCAGTCATCGCCAAGTTCGCCCTCAGTGTCTTCTTTCGGTCATATCTACCGCCAATAGGATTCGCAGCCGCGAGAATAGACGTCCGAGCATTGAGAGTTGCGTGAATACCAGCCTTGGCAATGGAGATAGTCTGCTGTTCCATGGCTTCGTGAATAGCGACTTGGTCGGATATGTCCATCTTGTCGAATTCGTCGATGGCACAGATGCCGTTGTCAGCAAGCATTAGCGCGCCAGCTTCGATAGTAAAGTCGCCTGTCTCTTCATCCTTGACTACGGCGGCTGTAAGACCTGCAGCGGAAGAGGCTTTGCCCGAGGTATATACTGCACGAGGAAGGAAGGAGCAGATGTACCTGAAACAATATAAGCAGGCGCCCCACGAAGTCAACCGATCACCTACTTTAAAAACTGTGATTTTGAAGTAGATGGGTCGCCAACAATGCAAATGTTGATATCACCTCGCAGGTGCATTCCATCCCCAGTCTGCTTGTGAACCCCACCCATAAGTTGGAGGAGTAGACCCTTCTTGACGATCTCGTGACCATATACAGTCGGTGCAATACTTTCGACCAGGCGTTGGTAGATGTTATCCGAGTCGATCATAGCCTTAAGCTCATCAAACTCTGGCTCAGTTAGCGACTGGATGAAGTTTTGACCACTTTCTTCTCCGACTTCTTCTTCACCACGGATGTTGGTACCTCCCTAAACCGCTTTATAAGTAAAAGTGAAGGTAAACGCTGACAATCTCACCATCGTATCAGAGTCGTGCACCATGCAAGCCAGGAATGCAGTCTTATACTGTAGATCACGCACTCCCAAGCTCTTGAGGCCAGTGACCCCTCCACCGATTCCTGCAGTGGTAGAGCTGCCTCGGTTGGCTTCACGTTGTAGCTGAGCACTATCGCCACCAGGAAGACCAAGCTGACTAACGTCTGGAACGACAATGAAAGTGCCTGTGAAAACACATTTGTCTCCAGCCTTGGCCCGCTCAACTAACTCAGAGCGAAGAATAACGTCCAGAGAACGAGGCATGGAACCAGTCGGAATTTCCGAAGGATTCTCCTGGATGCGGACCTTTTGCCAGTCGGTGAACTTCGAGGTTTCAATCTGTAGTTGCCATGCGGTACGATTTCCGCACGTTGGATTGGGGCAGAGCGCAGGCTGAAGAACATTGTATCAACAAGGTAATAACGAGATTATAGCGTAGACCCCACCTCGGTATATTTGAATTGCTGTTCAATATCATTAACCAGAGCTTTGCAAACTTCGCAGATGAAGCTACCGAACAGGAGTTCTGGGCGGACTTCGCTGGTACGCGTTACGGTGCCACTAATACTCATCAGGGTCCCAATTTTGTGAGTTCGTAGCTCTCTGATACCAGAGACCAAGGGAAGATGATAGAACGCGATATTAAACTCTCTCGATTGCAGATTAGCTGAATCCGTAGTCGCGGCGGTAGGATTGACTTTGAGATAATCTGGCTCGTACTCGGCGACGAGGTTGTGTAACGCGCGACGAAGATAAGGAAGGAATCGGTAGTATTGAGTTTGAATCGCGGTCGCGAGGACGTCATCCTTGGCAAGAATATGACCATAGTCCACGTATAGAGTAGTTAGCTCGTAGGCGCGCATCGTGTGGATTTGCTCTACATAGACCAGCTCTCCTTCGGGAGCATCCGGGATATCGCCATCGGACATCGGGGTAGACGCAAGCGCAATATCTTCAGTAAACCTAGGGAGACCAGAATAAAGATTGAGCGCGAAAGAGTGACACTGAAAAAAAACACACGTCTTGAGAAAAGTCTCAAAAGTCTCCGTTACTCTCTCCCCAACTGGATCCTGAACCAGAGGTATATCTCCCTGCTGTTGTGGTCTTGGTCTTCTTCTTTTTCGAGAAGCTGAAGCCTCTTCCTCTTCGCCTCCTTGGCCTTCTGCTTCGTCATTCAAAGCCAAAGCATCGGTGTTCCGTCGTCTAGGCGTTGTGTGACTATTACTTGATTGTGATTGTGTGGGTAGTGGAGCACTGCTTGGTGGAAGCTGAACTGTACGAGCGGCGGGAGATGAAAGCTCAGACATGATGGCGGTGGAAAGGAACGCGAGAAAATGAGGTCCTACCGCGCAAAGACCTGCCCTAAATAGCACGTGCTTACAAGGGCCGAAAAAGTTATGTTATGAATTCAATCTAACTTTGACCCTCATGAAGGACCTTGAACCTCTTGATCCCACCTATGTTGAGGACGTCTTATCCCGTAGGCCGTTCGTTCCAATCGCAGGCGTCATAAATGTTCGAGATCTTGGTGGATACCCTTCAGATATTCACCCAGGCAAATGCACCAAGCCTGGTTTCATCTATCGCTCTGCAGAAGTCGCTGGAATTACAGAGGAAGGTACTAGCCCCTTTTTTATACCTCTCATTATCTTTTGCCAATCTGTATAGGAAAGGAACAGGTCCGAAGCTTGGGAATCAAGAAGATCTTTGACCTACGATCCGATACCGAAATCGAGAAATACAACTCTCCACTTCCAACTATTGAAGGCGTAGAATTGGTACATGCACCAGTCTTTCAAACCGAAGACTATAGCCCGGAGATGATGGCCAGGTAAGTACGTGGCGTTGCTCGTTCTTTCCGCAATCAATAATCTGACGGTGGCCCAAAGGCGTTACAAGTTGTATGCCAGTGGTAAAACCGAGGTTAGCCAGATATCTTGATGACTGAACGATCATAATTGAGTCGAATAGGCATTCATGGAGCTATACTCTCAAATACTGGACCACGGAGGTCCGGCATTCGGAGCCATCCTACTATTCGTTCGCGATCATCCTAATGATGCCTTCATGTTTCATTGCACTGCTGGTAAAGATCGAACCGGGATAATAGCAGCAATACTACTCAAAGTTTGTTCATATTCCATCCTATCTCTTTCACATCATCTCATTGTTTTGAATCCAGCTTGCAGGAGTCGATAATGATGTGATATCTGATGACTATGCTTTAACACGGATAGGTCGAGAACCCGCTCGAGAAAAAATCATGGAGCGTTTGTCCAAGGAACCGTTATTTGCCTCAAATAATGAGGCTGCATTAAACATGTTTACCTGCCGGTATGTTCCTCAGCAGCTCTCGAATGAATACTCATCAATCGTTTCCAGACGGGAAACCATGATGGCGTTCTTAGATTTGCTCCAAGACAAGTACGGGGGCGTGCAAGAATATCTGAAGCAATTCATACACCTATCTGACAGTGATATCACGACGATTCAAAACAACATACTTGTTTCTTCATCTGACTCCCACTTATAAGTATGTTTTGTCAATCTTTTGCTGTATCTTGCTTGTGTATCATCTTGAAAATAATTAGATCATGTACTACCAGTAAGCAAAATGTGTCCGATGATGGTAGGTAAGAGTGAAAATCATGAAAGGTGTAAAAACATGTGTTGCCATTGCCAAAGAAGGGAAGACTTCATTTCCTTGTCAGACTTATTGTCCGCCTGCTTTTTGGAGCTTGCTGCGCAATCGCGGCACTGGGAGTCAAAGGCGTTGCTCCACTTGAGCCTCGTGCTCTTGGGTTCAACGGAGAAAGGACGGGGCCACGGGAGAGCGGTCCAGCGGGAGACGACGTCGCATTAACAGACATTTCACCCGTCACCTTTCTCCGCATAGCGGGTCGACCATTCACCGGTGGTCGCCCAACTCGTTCGCTCTGATCGCTCTGTCTGTCGAATTCGGGGAAGCTGGAGAAGGATGTCATGTCGGTTCCAAGTGCCTGTCGTCGGGCTTTTTCGTGCTTTGACTGCACAGAGCGAAAGTGCTGTAGCAGTTCTTGCCATTTAATTTCATCCCGTACCAGCTTCGATCGAGTAGACAAGGGACCGACCGTTCTATGATATCATTAATAAGAGCTCCTAGTTTAACAGCTTAAACTCACGGTTTGGGAGCAATGTGGAGAAAACCGGCAGAGTTAACGGCGTTTAATCGATTTCGTAGAGACACAAAAGCAGAACTTTGCGGTAACAGCATGAGCAATCCATAAAGACATTTGAAAAGATGAGGGTATCGGTCAGGTTCCAAAAGTTGAAGACGGATATCTGAAGAACAAGGTCCCGTCAGTCAAGCCTTCAAACAAAAATATTTAAAAGACCCACACGTAAAAATCGGCGACTCAATTAGCTGTACCAGTTTGTCGATCTGAACAAGCATGGGGACCGTTATCTCCAAGTCGGCACTGAAGAGAATATGAATGGAAGACAGTCACACAAAAAGCTCGAAACTGACAAAATGTATAGGAGATTTGATGCATGTTCATATGCTTGAGCTAGAAGACATAACGAGAAGACTGCCACTGCATTATGACACCAGGAGCGGTACAGCGTAATGAAGAGCGCTTGTCCGTCTTGCTGGAAATAAAAAGCACTCATGAGGGCGCACACCCGCGGGAGAAAAAAGTAAACCCACGCGTGTCTCGAGACTCTTTAAGCGTTTTCTGAAATCGGCCAGCTCCGGAGACGTGATCAAGATAACGTTGAGTTTTTGCACAATGACGCTGGCAAATTCGAGGTCCTTTAGAGAAAACGTCAGGATAAAAACCGGGAGAGCTAGTAATACTGACATCTTCCTTCTCCAAGATCTCTGCAAAAGCTTTGTATATACGTTCTGTGTTCAGATTCAAACACAGTTGACGGATAATAAGACTGCCTCTAGTTTCCAACAGCCGTCGGTCCGTGCTAAAAAGTTCCAACAGGTTCATCATAAAGGCCTTGAAATAGGTCTCCTCAGAACTAGAGGAGATCTGCGCCAACAGCTGTAGATCATGTTTGATGACTTCCTCTGAGCTGTCCGAAAGAGTCTTGAGAAGCGCAGGGAAGGTCCCATCATCCATAGCCAATATCTTCTTCGGTGCCTTCTGGTGAAGCATAATTAACCATTTCAACGCAGCTACTCTTGTCTCCTCAAACTCGCTCAGGAACTGGACTGTCAGCTCATTCACCGTGGCCTGATAATCAAAGATATCTGGCTCCTCTGATACGGAGGCTGGGAGATTCTGGCCCGAGTGACTGAGAACGGAAACTGGGGATTGTGGTCGGCTACTAGTAGATGGTGGTATAGTTTCTGCTGCAGCACCTGCTCGAGGAGTCATGGATAGATCTACGCCGCTGCTCCGTGGTCGCACAAGGGAAACACCGCTACTCGAAGAGGAAGCAGCGTTCACGAAGGCAGGTGAAGCATTTTCCGCAGCTGTTTCTGGAGACGAAGCGTCTCTTGAGGAATTGGCAGAATCTCTGCCCATTGCAACCGTGGGCTGTCTTGAAGCGGTAGGGGTGGGCGAGGCAGGGACACGACTTGTCGATAGCCGGTCTTGGGAGCGCGAAGGCGCCTCTGGTGGAGAAGGAAGAGTCTGAATGACGTTGAGAAGTAGTTTGTTCGTATGGACAGCGGAAGTCTGGATCATCGTGACGTGATGGGCGAGATTGGGAAGAATTGCCGGTATTAGGCGTGGGGTGAATGGAACCATGACTTCAGGCGCGAAACTGATGAATTCGGCTAGCCACCTCAACGCCGTGGATTGTTGAATTTCGTCGTCTGCGATGGCATGAACAAATTGTGAAAATAAGCAAGGGTAGAGACATACGCTCCCCATCCAGCTGCTCTATAAGAATTTCGACGATAGCAGGAAAATCGATCTTGACTCCTTGTCCGGGAACCCAAGCTGCAGAAAAGAAGGTAAAGAACCGGCCAATTGTTTTGGTAAAAATTCACAACAAACCTCCGGAATCTCGGATGTCAAAATCTGAACCATGGTCATCTCTGTACTCACTGTCTTGGTATCGGCTCTCCTCATGATCAGGGAGAAACGCTGCGCGTTCAGGCGAATGTGTGATAGAACTTTCAACGGTCAGACCGCCTTCCGAAGGATGGACGGAGTCGGCATCTCCAGCGTTAAACATGGATTTGTTTGACTTTTCTGAACGTTTCCCAACAATGCTGACATCTCGTATTTCATGCAGGAAATCGGCGAGCAGTACTTCTGTGGCTACTCGTACATCCTCTGTAGGATCTGAAAGGTATTTTCTGCACAACTATCAACAGCTGAGATGAAGATAAGAGTAGCGCCACTCACAAAAGTCCTTCAAAAAATTCCGGTAGGTATGATATAAGCTCTAGTTCTGGGACTGAATCTAGAACTGTGATCCATGATACGAGGTAGCTTCTGGTGAAAGGGCTGATAACAAAAATTCGTTCTCGAAGGAGAGGGATGAATTGAGCTAACGAAAATGCTTTTTTGGCAGAGTAAGGTTCAGCAGGGTGTGGCACGAGTACGCCTTGGCTTTCGGGGACAATCTTTTCGTGTTCGGTATGGATCGGAATGTAGACTGATGCAGACTCGGCGACAATGTCCTTGAGAAGTCGATCCAAAAGTTCGGCGCCATTCTTCACGGACAGCTCAGAATCTGCAGCAAGCTAGAGTTGAGTTGAGTACTCTAGACACGCTCCAGCTGAAGACGAGCGTACCTTACTCAGTGCATCGAAAATCTCGTTGAAATACACAAGCACTTCACCCTTGGAGACCTTGGCGATATTGTATAAGCACTCGGCGGAAAAGTACCGAATACGATTCTCGGGATCCACGAAGCAATCCAGTACAGGATAGACAAATTTGTCCATGTAAGGCGCGACATCAACGCCCAAAGCAATAGCGGTTCCAGCTAATCCAATGAGACCTCCGTTCCGTACATGTAGTGCATTATTTGGGTTGCTGAACATATCGACAAGCTGGTCGATAATCTGCGAAATACGTCGGTCATCTCGTTGTTGGTGGCAATCTCGAATCTGTCTTGGAAAGAGAAAACCTGAGCAAAAAGATGAATGTTGTAACTGGAATCATTTTACTTTTCGAGCTCAAGAGCAGCTGCTTTGCGTTTCTCGTAGATTTTGTCAACAAGTTGCTTGGAGACCGCAGAGTCTGGTGAGAAATAAGCCACTGGCCGTTGTAAAGCGAGAAAACGCACCCATTAATTATTTATCTAGGGGGCATGGAACAAAGGTGCAGTGTGACGTGATTGCTTTAGTTTCTCCCATCATGTCGATATTTCAAGATTTGAAGTCATGGCTCACTCAAAACAATGGCTACTTTAACGAAAACGCAGACTTTGGCAAAAGTAATCCCAGTTTGTTTTCTTTTCTTCGTTGTCAGTCCCTCACATAAATGCAGCACCTTACGGGTCTTCTGTTATCGCAACGGATCATTTGCCATCCGATTCAATAATTGTCAAAACTCCCTTCAGCCTCTCAATAACTAAAAAATCCGCAGCCCAGGCTTTATCTCAGTTGTTGAATAATCATACCGCGTTGCAGTCGTGGAACGAACGCCAGTGCATCGCGTCTTATCTCTGTTTTCATCACATTTTTGGCGGAGAAAGGTGACGCGTTCGGCCATGGGAATAGTCGTGCTCATCATTGAGCTGTTTCCAGCTCGTCTCTTCGGCACTACTCTTATGTCAAGACTTTACCTTCTGCCGATAAACTGCGAACAGGCCTTTTCTTGTCCCCGGAGGAGCGCGAATTGTTCAGAGGCACAAATTTGTATGGTGCAATAGCTGACCGAGAACAAGAATGGCGATCAGAGTTTACTCATTGTCATGCAGTTGTCGCAGAAGTCAAAGAAGAGTGGGCGAGCGCTTTTACGTGGTAAGCTTTCCATCTCTACAATGATGAAGTTTATTTCGATTCATCAGGGAACTGTATCTTACTTCGGGATCGCATATATCGTCAAGAGCTTTCCCATCTACTCTTCTTTCCAAAACCCCATCTCTGATATCCTCTCCATCAACGGAACCAGTCTTGCTCCCTGGCATCGACGCTCTAAATCATGCTCGAGGTCAACCCGTGTCCTGGGTTGTTATCTATCCCGATGAATCGCATAACATTCTCGAACCATACGTGTCTCTAGTGCTTCATAATGCGATGCCTGCTGGCTCCGAGTTGTTCAACAACTACGGTGCGAAACCGAACTCGGAACTCATCCTCGGGTATGGGTTTTCTTTGGCCGAAAATCCAGACGATACAATTGTTCTAAAAATCGGAGGCGGCAAATCGGATACTAAAAAATGGGAAGTTGGACGATCCGCTAGGGGAGCGGATGGTCTTTGGGAAGAAATCTTGTCCATCTTGACACAAAATTCCAAGTCTACTTTTGAGGACGAACTGGATGCGTCTTCGATGTTAGAAGACATGGTCCGTGCGGTCATCGAGAAACTTCCACAACCACAGCGATCTCTGGACCTCGGATTAATTCGTCCCGAGGTGGTAGAGATGTTCCGAAATTACCTCGAAGGTGAGGTTTTATAAATTTGCTTCTTTTCCAGAGTTATATCATGCTTGTCAGGCCAACAAAACATTCTGGATTCTCTTCTGGTTTTTGTTAATGCAAAGGAGCAGGCAGCTATCGAAAGAGCCCGATTAGAAGGAATTGATATTGTTGTCGGGGACGATATGTAGTACCTTGCTATGCGGAGAGCATAGGGGGTCGGTTAAAAATCAAGAAACCGCTAAGAATCTGCTCCGATTCCACAAGAGCGAGTATGTAACTTAGCTGCAAAGAGCCATCAATATTCAAGATCACTTCTCCTAATTAAGAAAAGTGCATATATCAGGAAATAAAAAATTAGTCCTAGACAGGACTTTCCTGCTAGCATCAATAATGTGATCCTCTCTAAATCCTTGTATATCTGAAGCAGTTGCTTCATTCTTACTATCAGCCTCGGTCCGAGCTTGGTTCCAATAAGTATCGATCACATTGGCACAGCTTCAACTAAGATTATGATCTACTAACCGACGCTACTGCTGTCCTATTCTGTCCTGGCTTCCATCTATACTTAACACCGGTATTATCAAGGATCAACTTCGGTTGTACCTCTAATTTTTCATGTCATCTTATAGAGCAAAGACACGTCGAGGATCCGTGTTTAATGATCAGAAGACTTTATCTAGATGAGTTTCTCGCTTGCTTCTCAGCATTTATATTGTTAGGCCAGCAGAAATCTGGCCAAAGGGAGAGAGAGTGTCCTCACATATCTCTTTTGAATAGAATATATTACAATTGATTCGATAGCGGCACACGCGCAGTCCATGAGAACACACAGATGGAAATACCGGAGAAAGAGGTATATAAAGCGCCCTGAACAATCGGGAAAGACTGTTGGGCTTCTGTCTCGCCGTTCACGAAGACCCACGCTTTCTCACCATGTCTTCCACGAAAGAGCCTGTTACTCCTCCTTTGGAAGAGAAACAAGAGGCCATCTCCTCAGATCATCATGCTATCCCCACAGTAGTCGCAGAAAGGGAGGGAGCCAAGGTTATGGAAGTGCAGAACGCTGATTTCGCGGTGGCCCTCACTTCTGGCCCTCAACTGAACCCATACAGCGCGGCATCCATCCAGTTGTATTTCATTCTACTCGTTGCTTTCATGGGTAGTATGTCGAATGGTTTTGATGGTCAGGTGAGGACTTTGTATCGTTTTTATCGTCTTTCTTTGGGGCTGACATACCATTGAAGGTCATGGGTGCTGTCAACGGCATGGAGTAGGTGGCTTTCGTTGTGCCATAAGTTGATCATTGTACTAATGATACCCAACCAGTCAATACTTGAACTATTTCAACATTTCTGGTACAGATTCTGGAGGGGGAGTGGGAACCGGTGAGCGCGGAGATTTCGACTGCCCCGGCTTTGGTGATAACTAGGCTTTAATAGCCACTGCGGTCATTTTTGGCATAGTAAGTCCTCCGAAATTCGGTTCTGTTAGTCATCAGGGCTAACCCCCCCCCCCCCGTAGTATCAGATAGGTAAACTTCTCCTTCTGGATTAGATGAGTTTCGTCCTAATAATGCATAGGGAGTATTGTGGGGGTCGTACTGGCTGGTCCGCTCACCGATGGAAGATTCGGTCGTAGAGGTGGAATGGTACGTCCTTTTTCACCTCTATTATTAATCGGTCTTAATGACTAGTACTAGTTTATTGGAGCATTCATCATCTTGATAGGTGAGTAACCATCCCGTACATATGCATCAGCCAAGATTAATCCTGGGCAGGCGCCGTGGTCATTACAACCGCATTGCAAAAATCCTCCCTTTTGGCTGGACGTTTCGTCCTTGGACTTGGAGTTTCTATCACCGCAACTGCTTGTGTATGCATCTTTTTGAATTCTGATCTTTCCTACTCTTGAGTTTGTATTTACGTTCCGTTTACGATTTCAGCCTTCGTAAGTTTTCAGCCTCTTTTAGTCGTTGGCATCCCCTAAAACCGCGTGTCTACTGGCAGTTACGTTGTCGAAATGGCGCCCCCACAGGTACGTATCTTCGCCATCAGATCGCAGATAGTACTTAGCATGTAATCTAGTGGAGAGGTCGTTTAACCGGGTTGTAAGTGGAATATATCGGTGTTTTGGTCATCTTCTACATCTACGATGCTACTATAGGTTCAACAGTAAGTAGAACCTGAGCTCCGGTTGAAACCTCTTTTGATATTCGGTATAGCTTTCTACTACGCCGGTTCTATGCTCTGTACGGGTATTTCCATCGCTACTGCTCGTTTGTCCACCACTACGAGCTGGAGAGCGCCACTAGCCATCCAGATCGTTCCTGCAGGCATCTTATGCCTTTTCGTGTGGCTTTTACCGGAGGTGCGTGTCATAAATATTCATATGGCTTGGAATTGATTTCATTTCTGTTCACAGTCTCCCCGTTGGGTAAGCATGTTCAGGTTGTAGGCGATGAGCATGAATCCGAATGTGCAGCATAGTACGTATCGGCTGGAAGAACTGAGGATGCAGCCAAAGTTCTCGCAAAATATCACGGTAACGGAGACGTAAATGCCCCTCTCGTTCAACTTGAGCTCCGGGAATTCGAGGAGTCCATCAAGTTAGATGCCTCGGATAAACGATGGTAGGTTGATATTTTTCAGCTCCTCCTCTTTCATTGAACAATTGTTTGAAACAGGTGGGATTATTCTGAACTTGTTAATACCCGGAACGCTCGCTATCGTACACTCATGATGATAATGATGGGCTTTTTCGGACAATGGTCAGGTAACGGACTCGGGTGAGTGCCCTGCTTGTCCACCGCCACCACAGGTATCGCTTACAGTTAATAGATACTTCCTGACCGTCCTGTTTAAGAATGCTGGTGTTGAATCGCAGGAGCGTCGTCTGGTCCTCAACTTCGTGAACACAATTGTCTCGGCCATCGGAGCGTCTATTGGTACATCTCTTTGTGACACAGGTAGGTTTATCATAACTTAGACTATGACCTCACGTCCTTGAACTGACTTCCTTTGAATAACAGTCGGTAGGCGAACTATGTGGTTCTGGGGAACTTTCGCCTCAGCCCTGACCCTCATCATTGTTACTGGTATTGCCTTTCGTTGCATCGCAGTAGGGGTTTACTTACGCTAGTGCAATGTAGTTTGCACAGCCCTATTTGG
The DNA here is from genome assembly GCA_015501585.1 of Rhodocollybia butyracea. Classification (NCBI taxonomy): domain Eukaryota; kingdom Fungi; phylum Basidiomycota; class Agaricomycetes; order Agaricales; family Omphalotaceae; genus Rhodocollybia; species Rhodocollybia butyracea. The sequence goes on from JADNRY010000241.1 coordinate 33,694, forward strand.
TGAGAACGGCGCAAATCCCGCTGGTGCTAATTCTGCTATTGCGTTCATATGTGAGTACTCAAAAACTATATGTTCCAAAAGTACCAACGATAGAGTCGTCCCTAGTCCTCTTTGGATTCGTTTTCAGTTTCGCCTATACCCCACTTCAGGCGTTGGTTCCTACAGAATGTCTGGCCAATAACACTCGGTAAGTAAATGCGCCTTCAGGTCAAAAGGGCTGATAAGAACCAAGGATTCAGTGCTAAAGGGATGGCAATGTAGGCGACTCAATATCTGGGGATTATCAACTCAACTGACCCAATTATAGGTACTCTTTTGCAGTGAGCTGTGCAGGCTTGGTTGGAAATTATGCGGGTGCGTAGCAATTTTAAAGACCCACATCAGATTAGGCTGACGAGAGTACAGGGCCTATTGCTCTGCAAAGGATCCAGTGGAAGGTATGTACGAGATATACACCTTATTAGATACTGAAAGATATCCATTTCGATTAGTATTACATCGTGTACATATGCTGGGATTTCTTCGAGTGTGCGATGATCTGGTTATTCGCGGTCGAAACCCGTGGGCGAACTCTGTAAGCTTTCAATTTGTGAATGGGTGCTACCGATGCCTGACGGTGGCATTTTACAGAGAGGAATTGAACGATATTTTCGAGGTCTGTTTTTCGCTGCTTCTTGCTTCTAAAACAAGAGCAATAGTAACTCTTTATTCTATCTAGAGTCCCAATCCCGTCAAAGCTTCTTTGAAAAAGAAGAAGATCGCAGTATTGGAGAAAGGTGGACAAGTGGAGGTGTTGGATGTGGAGGAAACAGCTTGATTATCGCAAAGTATGCTTTACGCCTGACCCCATGTATATCATTTTTTACAGAGAACAGATTAGTGAATCACTTGGCAGTTGGAGAGAATGAACGCGATTTTGACGGTCAGAGTATGCGAATAGGAAGAAAAAAGGTACAGTCTTCGGCTCGATATGATAAGACAATCTATGTTTTCCTTGCTCTACTTCGTTGAAAGCAATGCTATGTTTAAAGTCTTTCCCCTCCGCTCTAACCTCTCCCAATGTCATTGCCTCTTCCTCGTCACCTTGTTCCTCCCCAACCCACAAAAGTGGAAATCGATACCACCCAAAAGTGTGCTTGAGTCCGAAATCTTTGTGGATGCCAAAGACCTTTCGTGACTGGTCTACTAGGTCCTCTGTCGTCAGTCCACGATGAGGTGTATTCCATACCACTACCAGATAAAATTTTCCGTTTTCTGCATACGGTGTGAGACTATAGTAAACAGTTAGTTCACTGATATATGATAGAAAGAAGAGCACACACGCGTAAGGACCTTTCCAACGCTTCATAATGACATCCTCGTACATGCCACCAAGGGTTATCTAAATTACGAGCTGCTGTGGCGAGCACACCGTACGACGAAGTTTTCTTTCCATCGATATGGTGCCACGTAACAGCGGAGGATCGCTGGGACAACGGAAACAAGGGAACCTGTTCGATTTGGTTTATTAGTCTCGATTTCTAGTGACTGACCTTTCAGTAGATGTTTCAGCAATTATCGATCGAAATAGGGGTACTCAATGACATCATGATTAGTTTTTACGATATAGGCGCCGAAAGGATGTTAACATGTGCCTTGAGATCGAGCGCTCAAGCGCTAACGCGTTAACGCGTAACGCCTCATCGACATCATCTGATAATCGATACATCTCTTCGGTTGGCAACAGACTGGGGCGTGTAGATGATTGGTGTCAATCGGCATCTACCGGTGCCGTACAGTGTCGATTAATTACATCCGGTGTACTGCAGCTGTGTACTCTCGAATCAACACTTCCGATTCTGTAACTCTGCCGTGGAATCCACATCAACTCATACCCAGGCAGGTACCGGTTTAACTCGTATCCAGCGGCCTGCACTCAGATAGTCGACCTGCGTGGATGATCTACAGTAGTGGCTAGCTCCGAATTTGGTTTTCTTAGGTCTAAAAGCGGACCTACCTCGCTGGGATCTCGTACATATGCTGTGTCCTCTCGGCTAGTTAATTTAACTTTAACGCCGAAATACACAACTGAGTCCGGAATAACCGTGTTCTGCTCCATAAAAGGCATGGTTGACGCATGGACTGGTCTCCAGCACTCCTTCCATCTCGTTCACCATGATGGCTTTCCCCACCTCCCTAGCCATCTCAGTACTCTCTTTAACAACTTTTTTTTCTTTCGCCCACAGCCAACCGACAAACCCCCAATTGATATCCTCTGCATGGCTTGCAGGATGGCACATAGCTGATGCCACTCCAACCTTTGGACTCGGAAACATCAGTTGGGACAAATACACCGACATGTACTTTTCCTTCGCGTATGTATGCTCCCTCAATCCAGTTATTCTGGCTGACATTGTTCACAGGATACCGACTCCGAACACTTCAGCACTTACTCTGAATGGCTCAGACGGAGATGCCCTTCCCGCTTTTGTCGAGCAGGCGCATGCTAATGTACGTGGTGTATCATTTTCTGCTCCACATCTAATCACCTATACTCCAATTTAGGGAGTCAACGCTCACGTTGCCTTAGGTGGCTGGGGTGGCTCAATATACTATTCAAGCTCTGTGGGATCTGCGGAAAATCGTACACTCTTTGTCAAGGCAGTCACTGAGTTCGCCACTAAGTATTCTTTGGACGGTATCAACTTTGAGTAAGTGATATACGGAAAGCGTTTCATGTGCTTGGTCATGACATATATCTATCTGCTAGCTGGGAGTACCCTGCCAGCTCGAATAACATCGGCTGTAATATCATCAACCCCGATGATACCTCAAACTTTTTGGCTTTCCTACAGGAACTCCGTGCCAATCCTGTTGGAGCCAACCTTACCTTGTCTGCCGCCACGGCCATTACTCCCTTTTTGGATTCTAGCGGAAACGCCTTGACCAACGTCTCTGCCTTTGCGGACGTCTTTGATTTTATTGCTATTATGAATTATGATATCTGGGGATCTTGGAGCACTGCAGTTGGACCCAATGCACCTCTCAACGATTCCTGTGCTGCGCCTGCCAACCAACAAGGATCTGCCGTATCCGCCATCACCGCTTGGCACAACGCTGGAATGCCGTTGGAGAAAATAGTTCTCGGCGTTCCCAGTTATGGTCACTCTTTCAGCGTCAACAAGACTTCTGCCTTTGAGTCAGGGTCTACGACACAGTTGGCTGCTTACCCCGCTTTCAATGCTAGCGATTTTCCCCTCGGAGATTCTTGGGATAATGCTGCCACAGTGCCCGATGCTTGTGGAAACCTTGAGACCAATGGTGGTAAGTGTTGTATTAAGTTTCAATTTTGATATAGCCCTGATTATTCGGCTCTTTCAGGTGTGTTTGACTTTTGGAGCTTGATTGAGGCGGGATACCTTGATACGGAAGGAAATTTCACCTCGGCCTATCCCTCCAGATTTGATGAATGCAGTCAAACGGTACGCAAATGCTTATTTGGCCCCCTAATGACAGCAGCTTAAACTGGTCTCGTTAGCCCTATGTGTACGATGAAGCCGCTGAACTGATGATATCTTTCGACAACGCCGAATCATTTACAGCCAAAGGAAACTTCATTCATGACTTCGGACTCAGAGGTTCGTGTATGAATATTAATCTCCGTCATCTTACTCACATTCATCTGAAGGGTTTGCGATATGGGAAGGCGGAGGAGACTTGAACGACATCTTGCTTGACGCAATTCGCGTAGCTGCTGGTTTTGAAGATGATGATTGCTAGATAACATCTCGTTGGTCTATTCGACTTAGCTTGTTCAATCGCAGATTGGATCCGGATTGCGGGATCTAACATACATGATATTTATCCCAGTGTCCGGCACACTAGCACAACCATCGTTCCATGTTCCATGTACTTGATAAACACCCTCATTTCAGAAGCATATCGCGTGTAATAATTCAACTTGAATCATCTAAGTGAAGTGAGCGTCTAAAGGATAAGTAAGGATAAGGATTACGCGGCGCAGTCGCTATACATGTAAATGCATAAAGGATATCACAGCTACAGCTTAGATATCTTGAGATTCCTCGAGCTCGAAGCCAGCAAAATGAAGAATAGTGGCGAACTAAGATGCGATTGAGAATGCGGAGTAGCGACGGTCCAAAAAGTCGGTATTCACCTGAACCTTTGCAATAGCCTTCAATTGCTCAAAGGAATACCCCTCGCGGTCACTCAAATCTCCACTGTTATGATACATGGGATCTACGACTATGGATCTGTTATGAGCTAGCTGCTATAGAAACGGAGAACATTATACTCACTGGGCCCAGCTCTCTCGAAAACCTGAGTTGAAGGGAATCCTTGCTCAAAGAACGATTGGTGGTCAGAACAGCAAGCGCTTGTAAAACCTGTAAATAAAGTGGGACTGTACAAAGACGACAGGTTGGCCACAAGCTGCGCCACCTCAGGAGTACCGATTCTACATGACGTTAGAACTCATCTATGATTGAACCACCAAAGCTACGTACTTGTCTGGCAGTCCCAGCTGTAAGGGTTCGCCGGGCTTGCGGTACGCAAGCATATCGGCTTGAACCATGAGCGTAACATTTGCATCCATATTGCGGAGTTCACCTACAGGAGTGATGATGAATTACGTGGCTTCTGGAAAAGGGATAATGTGTTTACGAGCGTACGCCTTGCTCCCGTAAAGACCTTGCTCTTCTCCAGCAAAGGCAACAAGTTCAACGTTTTGATGGAATTTGACACCGTTACGTGCGATGGCTCGAGCTATGCTGAGCACAGCAGTTGTTCCTGTATAACATATAAGTTGAGTCGTGGATTGAATAATCGACATACCTGAACCATCGTCATCTCCGCCTGGGGCACGGATGCTACCAAAAGATCCACGGCTATCATAATGTCCGGAAATTATCACAGTACCGGTGGTATCAGCAACAGCTTCGTATCGGCTGTAATAAGCATCAGACCGCGCCGTCACTATTCGAAAAATTTAGACGTACCATATCACGTTGGGAGCGAAGCCCGGTAGAAATGATTTCAGCTGGCATGTAGCTCCGGTCTCTTCGAAGCGTTCTTTGAGCCACGCGGCAGCAACCCTGGAGCCCTGGGCGAACGAGTGACGGGATATAATGCCAGATTGACCATCTTCGCCGGTGAGGAACCGAATGTCACTCTCCATCTGTGGTATCGAAATGTTGTTAACCAGATACGCAACGGTAGGGTTGAAAGCCAAATTAGAAAGAACAGATTTAATTGGCTCAATGGCTGACGGTGGGACAGGAATAAACTCCACAGGAGAATTCGGCAGGGGAGTTGCTTTCCAGAATCGAGGAAGGAATGTATCCAAATGAAAAGCGATTTTGGGACTCATGGATATGAGGGCAGCTGTGGGAGTCCGATAGAAGAGCTCATAGCTGAGATCCTCATGGTCACTAACCATGACATCTTGACTAGCTTCAAGATAATTCTCGAACGGTATAGCAAGAGGGGATGATAAGTGTTGAAGAAATCGTTCAAATTCGTTTCCATCTATTGAAGCTTTCAGAGAGCTATCCACAGCTTCCTCCTCAACCCAAACAAGCTGACGAAATCCTTGTGGTGCAGGGGCAAATGCAGCCGATAAAGAGTTTGTTTGTGCAGTCCAGGAAGCTATACAGGATTCGTCCGTGACCATTACACTCTTGATTTGAGAGCCATCTCTATAGTTTCCATAGAAATTTCCAAAAAGACAGTTATGCTCGTTGTCGCTGAAGAGTGAGGTGTCAAAGGAAGTTACGAGGAGGAATGGAAGTGCTTTCATGGCAGGTCCAAAGAGCGCCGTAGCGCCGGAACCGTCCGAGTCATGGCACATTCGCGGCATTTCCTATAAATGGTTGATTCAACGCTTCATATTGTTCAAGTCTGTTCAAGTTCAACCTTCAGCCTTCAAGAGCCCTTGAAGTCAATGTTTTTGAAATATTGAAGCTTGAAATCTGACAGTTTCTCTTTACTTCATCTTACCTCTTGGGACACCCAGGCTACGGGTGCTCTTCAATAGTCTTCAATGTACTAGAGGTTACGAGTTACCGCAGGCCAGAAAGCTGGTACGCCCGCTATCCATGATTGCATCCGTATATTTTATACGGGTGTAGTTTTAATCAGAATCTGATTTGGTATCCTGGTTGTTGACTGGTCATTCACGCGTTGTTACTACAACTTGAATGAAGAACTTGGAAACGCATTGCGCAAGCAGACCCTGTTATTGTAATCTTTACGATTTCTACAGGTTTTCCTTTGACAAGAGAAGGCCAACGGCCAACGACGTTAGCGACACCATGAGAGATCGCCAGGGTCCGTTCGCGTTTATCAGTCGCGCTTGCAATAAATGTCTGGTATAAAAAGCGGTTTAACTCACCAGACTCACTAGTCGTCTCCAGCTCTCTTTTTGCCCTCTTTCGTTCCACTCTCCTGCTGTGCAGTCATGTTTTCTTCGTTTTCTGTCTTTGTGGCTCTTGGACTTTTGGTTCCTGTTTTAACAGCGCCTACTATCAGACGAGCTTCCAATTCCACCCAGTGCGCAGATGTCATGGTCTGTCACTTCAATTATTTTTGCTTGACAAAATCCTTACTTTCTCTGTAGGTGATCTTCGCCCGTGGGACGACGGAACCAGCACCGATTGGTGTCATCGTTGGTCCCCCTCTTCAATCAGCATTACAGTCGCAACTCGGAAGCCAGACGTTGTCCTTCCAAGGAGTTGATTACGCAGCCTCTATCCCAGGTTTCCTTGAAGGAGGGGATCCACAAGGCTCACAGACCATGGCAGACGATGTAAGATAAACCATCTTAGTCCACAAAAGCCCTGTTTTGATACTGGTAAAAGCTCACAAATGCTGCCAACTCTTGTCCAAATGTAAGCTTTTTATAAACATTTTCTTCGAGCATCGTGTTGATTGTTTTCCTTCCCAGGCCAAGATAGTGACTGCAGGATACAGTCAAGGCGGACAGCTTGTACACAACTCTGCGAAACTGATTAGTTCTTCTGTCGCCTCTCGTATCAATGCTGCTGTTATTTTCGTAGGTACCCTGGATTTTATATGCTTTCATCATATTCATACTATATAGGGCGACCCCGATAATGGTACGGATGTCACTGGAGTAACCAACCTCAAGGTCACTTGCCACACTGGAGACGACATCTGCGAGCATGGAGATTTGGTTCTTGCCCCTCATTTGTGAGCCTTGAACTTGATTCGTATGAGTGCTTCGCTCATTCTTCCTGAAGAACTTACGGCGCAGATACCCCTGCATCTGCCGCATTCATCGTCCAAAGTATTCAGTAGCCCGGTGCAAGTCACTATCTGTAGGTTCCATGGTGGTAGGTAGTACGGAAACAATTCCTGATGTGTATTATAATATTTGTACTCAATCGATTGTAAGTAACTCACCTAGTAAGGCTCTAAGCCGAGGGCCAAAGACGATCACTGAAGCAGCAGCCTAAGACACTACAACATACAGGGATTATCAGAGTGACAGATGGCCGTCTCCGTTGAACGGTCCCCGAAGAGAAATACGAAATAGGCTGCGGGTGGAAAACGCAAACTGGATTCATCTCTCGGTTGGAATTTCCGAGTGTGAGGGAAAACTGTTTTATACACATAATTTGTAGCGACGCAACCACGGTAGTTCACATTGGAACATGACTTTTAGTATCGGCGGTGAATTCATGGAAATGCGTCGAGAACTCTTGAATCTCATATCCACGGAATCACACACACCACCAAGAAAACCTTCCTGACTAAACGGTTTAATGCAAAACTGCATCCCTACCTAAATCCTTCTCCTTCACTAGCATCCCTTTCCCACATCACAAGATTTCCTTGTCACTTCACTTCATCTGCACTGTTGCGCTGTCCAGCTTCTTGCAGGGGGAGGATGTTACTGAGGGAGAAGGATTTAGGTAGAGATAGAGTTTTTCACTACTTAAAGCGTTTGGTCAGGAAAATACTGGACCATCTTAAACAAATCGGCATAAGCAATTCATCTCGGAATTGTTTATGAAAATTTGTTCGGGAGGGCCTAGTAACTCTTGGCGGTGTGGCCGAACTAAAATAAACTGTTACTATTATGAGTGGGGCTTTGGTAGCTAAAAGGAAATCTTATAACACACAAGATAGTACAAATGACAGTCCGAGTCAGAATTATTCCAGAGCTGCCGTCGGAGACATTCAAGACGATCAAACTATAGTGTTGACTGCGATGGTCATACTGAGTGATTGTTTGGGAGCCGCCAACAGAGCTCAAATTGCTACCAGATATGGTGGTAAGCCCAGTGGGATAGTTCGCGTCATTGTGAATCGAAAATGCTACAGGGCGGCAAGTGTCACGGTCGCCGTCTGCTAACGGAGGTAAGGAATCTGGGGCAGGCTGAACGATAGAAGAAAGATCATGAAAATGAAGCCATATAAGAGGAGAATGCTGGTCACCTCCGGCGAATGATCATCATCAGTCTCAGAATCACTCGTGCAACTCTCATATCTGCGGCGAGGGCGCAAATAAGACTCAACCTGATAAGCAAACGATGACAGCGTGAGCAATACTATTCTTGAACAAAGCGTTTTAGATAAAGATTACCTCCCAGCAATCCCAATCTGCCTCAGAATCACTCGAGTCGCTGGAGTAGAATCGGACCTCGGAGTGACTCGGTTTTTTTTTGCGCCGGCTACGATGCCACACCTCATCAGCCTCAGCTTCACCGGGCATACTAGGGCTTGGGACCGTTGCTGAAAGTTGAATTGTCGTAACTTCCACGAAAGTACTCGGTGAGGTGATCGATAAAAACCTAATTGGTTACACAGAAGAATCGAGGGGAGTACTGAATCCTGAATCTAATATGCCCGAAACCTTTTATGACTTCTCATGGGACTTGGACTTTGCCCAAAGGGGAAGTGAAAGTACGGTCCATTGATACTGCCATCGATGTTGAGTCAAACGAGGGTAATATATTTGGTTTGAGTAGTATGCTGTGGAAGCTTACAGCGCTCAGCATTTTGACACCCCGGCTGCGAAGCAGCGATGATGCAGTGAGTAAAGCTGTGGGGGCACCTGGGCAACATACATACTTGCATGACCGTGTGCTGTGGAACTTGAAGTTCTACGTTATATAAGTACTTGAGCCGACAGCTCTTTTGCACAAGGTTCTCCTGATGGACTTACAGAGTCCGTATAATAATACAGCTTCCCAAAGACATTCCCGAGTCCCTTATCCTTTGTTTTCAAACCATAACTGACGGATTAACGCTTCAGAAATGATTCTGATTCATCAGCCATTTGCGGTTCGTATGGGAGAGGAGCATCCTGATGGTGTTCAAATATAGACAGACTCGGAAGAATTAATGAATGCGGAGAGACGCGGAGTTGCAGTTGCATGAGGAAAATGACGAAGGGTTCCTTGACGATCAAGTTCAACAGTCCACTCTATCCGTACCTCTCCGCTGTTGCTAAAAGCATTCTAAAGATATATGTGGATGTCCATGGTCATCGTATCTGCCTTCAGTATAAGATTTTTGTGAGCGTCTTTCCGAGTTCCTCCGATTCCTCCGAGTCCACGCTTCGATCGTCGGCATCATTTTATTCCTCTTTGAGTCGAACGGGGCATGTATAATCTGATTGTACGCGCGAGGCAAATTTTGTAAGACCTCCCTTCCCCTTCACTAGCACTCAGGTTCTTCGGGCCCTCGGATCTCTTCCAGGCAATGGGGGTCTCTTCATTCTAATCATCCTGTTTCATTAGTCCTCCGCGGGTTTTCGTAGTGATCAAACTATCCTCTGTTGTTTTCCGCAGTGTGTGGTATTAGGCTTGGTATTAGTCGTTACTGCGGCTATTTTTGACTGAACATGAGCGCTTCATATCTTCCTTCATATTCTCTTCCATTCTGCTCCTGTGGATTCACGGGAACTGGCCGCTGGGCAAACTGCACGGAAGATGCCAGCAGAGCGAAAAGAAAGACTACGGCGGTAGGTTGTGCAGTGTAGAGCTTTTGTTGCGGTCAGCTGGTGTTGCTGTTCATCATTCCGCCATCAAGGCTACCGTCTGTTGGTCCTTGTCTTTCGTCGAATTCGAGGTCCCATCTTGGGATCTGAAGCCCATATCTGTTCGTCTTGGTGATTCTCCTTTACCCCCGTTGATGATGCTACAGTTTGAGCATTGCTTGGATGAGCTTGCTGATACCTGGTGATATTTGTTACTCGCCTCAGCGGATGGTAAGACAAAAACAAGGCAAAGACAAGGCAAGACACTCCGCGGGTGAGAAAGTGAAGGCACGAGGTACTTAGTGTTGGCTATCTCTTGAGGTGATGAACCTTGTCTGATAGTCCAAATTCAGACAGTATAGATCTCAAGTGAATAACAGGGCACGGGTACAGACGGTGATCTATAAATTCGACGAACCCACTTCCAAGAGGTAGGCGTCGTGGATATCGTGGGTTCTAGATTTCTGATTAGAACGAGTTTGAGGGCGAGTAGTTGAGGTTAAGCCAGAGGCCTTGAAGATTAAGCTTGAAGATTCTCCAAAGGGCGTTCAAGTGTCAGCAAGAGTTTTTGTGTCTTGGATGTATTAATTTGTAGAAACTCGTTTCCAACGCGGTGTCGCGCCAGAGTTGTGCCTTGATCAAATTTGATGAGATGTCGAAAAGCTACTTAAGCAACACGTGGAAAACCTTTATAGCGGTTGCGGCACAATTATCGGCCTTTTTACTTAATTTGACTATCGGAATCGGAGGATTTGTTGGATTGTTGACGGCTTCATCTTTCTTCATCTTACCTTCATCTGGACGACTCTGCTGTCACTCCTACAACCATATCTCTTGCTGTACTACGGTGTACAACAGCCTGCATCCCCTACAGCGGGTTTGGACAGCAAGTGACCGTAATACATAAACAGCGAGTAGTTTCTACCACGCTGGTCTACAATGTATACTCATAAAGCTTGCAGATTTCCTTTCTTTTCCATCATCGAAATGTTACAACGAATAAAACGCTCCAGTTCACAAACGACCAGAAACGAGCGTGGATGGGACGATATCTATGATGCTCCAAACAACTCGATAGCAACGCTTTCCCGCAAATTCTCTTCATTATCCGTGCCACATCTGAAAACTTCCAGAAAGCGACGCCAGTCACAGGTTGGTGGGTGGCAATTCGACGACATCGACGAAACTAGACCCGGGAGAGTCATGCCTAGTTTGCCAAAGGAACTCTGGATTGAAATTCTTGCACTTGCAGGTGCAGACATGGGAGCTCAGCAATGCGATAATGGAGTTTATCGAAACGAAAAGGCCGATGTCCTTTCCTTCTCGCTCGTTTCGAAAGCCTGGAATACCTATTCTCAGCCCGCCCTCTATCACACTGTTCATATCCGGAAATCTTCTCAAGCGAAAGCTCTAGCGTTGACGTTGTTGAGTCAGATTACGGGCACTTCGCCAACTGGCAGCAGCGGAGGCTCCACTGCCAATGCATCTCCGGGACTAGGCATAAACTCTAGTTTTGTACCAGCTCCATCGTCATTAACTTCCGGACGCCACATCAGGTACCTTACCTTATCTACTGTGTCGTACGACAGGTGCAATCCTTCGGATATCCTTGTCATTATATCATCAGCCAGGCATCTGAAGGGATTTTGTGACACAGGCCCCGGGGGAATTCGCTGTCCGTTATTGGAGCCATGGGTTGATTGGAGAGCAATGCCGGAAAACCTACTGGGGTTGATGTTGGAGGGAGCGGAAGACGAGAAACAAGATTGTAGGCGAAGAGATAGCTGGGCAAGCGACAAGTTTGTCAAGAGGCGCAGTGCTGTCCGAAGTGGCGGTCGTCTAGAATCTCTCACGTGGACCTGCTACCAGCACCTGCCTCTTCCATTACCGCTGTCTCCGGCAAGTAACTTAGCCGGATTTAACCAGTTACGGTCCCTGCATCTATACATGCCACAGACAGAAGACGATGGTTTCTTCCCGGATCTATCGAATCGAAGTTTTCTTGAGGGTGCTGAACAGGCTCTCCATCTTCCCTCCCTAACGAAATTAACGTTGACCCTTTCCGACCCAATCTTGTCCGAGTCTTCCCTTGCAGAATTGGACTCGACCCCTAACACTCTTTTACACCTTCTCTCTCTGTGGACCCTCCCTGCTCTCCGTATGCTAACCATCAATACACCCTATACTCTCCATCACACCAAGGAAAGTCGCTTAGGGGATGGGTTTTGGAAGTTCATGGAACAACACGGGCGGAGCCTAGCTGTGCTGGAATTCGGTCGAATGACACGCAGGAACAGTTTCGGAGGAAGAGAAATGGAAAGTGCTTTCGGTGTTTCCTATAATAATGACATACAGGAGATGGAGAATAGGTGGATCGAAGCCCAAGTTCGAGATGCCGAGGTTGAAATGAGAGCGAAGTCTAGCGATGAAGAACCTCCGTCTCCTAACGTTTCCGAGCAACATGAACCCTCTGCATCTTCGTCGGAACCTTCTTTGGCATCATTAACTCCTAACCTCCGTACCTTTATCTGCTCTGCGTCACTCCCCTCTTCCGCCTCTTCTTTAGTCGATTTTGAATGGGACTGGACACATCCTGACTGGCTCGCTCCTCATCCACTCCTTCCTTCTCATGGGGGTGTACGGATGATTGGTATCCGCGATCTAGGAGAGCGAGTCCGAGGAGATTGGGGACGCGCCATCGAGGAAGGCGAATTAGACATTGAAAACGAACTAGATGAAGTCGAAGGGCGGAATCCATTCTTCACCTTATATCACCAACTGTGCTCGCTCCTCCTCCCAGCCGAGTCTATATCAGGAGAGGATTCAATATTCGGTGAAACCGTCGCATCACGGAGGGATAATATCCGACGGCGACAACGTGAACGGGAAAATATACCGTTTCCGTCGTTGAAGTATATTCGGGACTTGGATCCAGATAGTGACCTCCTCCGTCGAGGCGCGCGCCACCTAGGTCAGGATGAGGGACGGAGGACACCGGTCGCACGCGCTCCTACTCCGCTCGAACGTATAGGGTCTTTGAGTCAAGGGCGAAGGTTTCCAATACGCTGGGGTCGCTCAAATTCGACGGTTGGCTCACCGACATCCTTTGCACCCGCACTGGCTCCTACCTCTCCAATTTGCTCAAAGCAAAATCATGCTTCCCATAAATCTCTCCTCGCACTTTGGTCTCGTGTTCTCTCACGGACCCGTGGAGGTGAGGTATGGTTGGAAGATTGGAGAGGATGGAATTTGACCAGGGGAAATCTAGAAAGGTGGGGGTCCCGGCATTAGAGGGACTGGGGAATGGCACGCGATCTAAGTTAATGTAGCTGGCTGGCGAATATTTGGTTTCATAGTCGATTTTTTTTTTGATATCTTTTGCTCTTGGTTTTCGTGATTGCTTCGATCTTCGGTCTCTTTCTTTCCGCTGCTACACTGCTTCATTTCATCTCTGCATTCATCTGTATCCACATAACACACAATTTTCAACCCAACATGATCATTATACCTGACTGACAACTTGGACAGACATTCCTTCCGTTCTTCTTGTTCTTGTTCTTGTTCTTAGTCACTCTGGCATTGAATACCTCCAACTCACATTCACTCACTTCCACTCAAAGTATCAAGTACATACCTCAGCTTCATTGAAGGAATCCTACTTAACTTATGTGTCTCAATTTGCATTTTTTGTCGTAAGGCATACGATATTCTCATTTTCGTTTTAGTATTCTAGGTTTGTGGCCTGAGGTCAGTTCCACTCGTTTTACGCAACTAAAATCTGACGTTCGGATTTGATATCGCCGTAACTTTCAAATCCAGTTTTCAGAAATTCAATTTCGACACCAAATTCACATAATGTGATGTGTTCGCCGACGCTGTCTGAGCCTCGAAGCCACCTTGAGGTTGTCTGTTTCTGATATTGTCACACTATACACGGTACACCGCTTTTATTCTTTTTTTGACATTTTTCTGAAATAAGTTGCCAACACGATGAACATTGACATTGAACAATAATGATTAGTGATTTCTCCGTTTGAAGAACTTCATCGTTGATTCGTTATTCAAAAGTACGGCAGGTAAATTTGCACATCCCCTCTTGTTTTTGGCGGGCCTCCACCTTGCCTGAGGCTTGCCAGTAAGTAAGTATAATGGAGTTTGATCATACACATCTCCATTAGGCTTTTGAGTTGTACTACGATGCTGTCACTCCCATTAACATAGTCAGTGCCACTGCATGCAACGACTGAACTGACATTTTGGTGCTTCGCTTTCTTTGCATACTCCGGGGTACAAAGTCTAGACTCGGACACTTCCTTCATCAGCACCATGATTGTTGACGAAGATGTAACTCCCATGCACGCGTCAGGATATCCCACTGGCATGACAAGATGAAGAGAGCAATCTGCTTCACGGGTCATCGCCTATCTAGTGCCATGGTCATATCAAGAGCGTGGATTCTTGGCGTATAGAACTGGTGTTGATAGCTCCGCGTCGTTCGGTTTTTGGCGCTTGCAGGTTCAAGAGATATCACAGCAAGGTGGATTAGATCTGATATTTACCGTCAGACACGGGTCATTGGCTATCTTGCAGTTCCATTCAGTATTCAGCAGATTAATACTACTAGTGGCTCTGTCGTGTTCTTTGACGTGATTGAGGGTATTACAAAAATACGCCGCAACCTGACGATTTGTGCAAAGATAATAAAAAATAGAAAGCGTGACTACACGAATGAACTTCAAGTTCTCTGCTGGCCTTCTATTTTTTGTTATCTTTGTACATGTTAAACTTTAGACCCGGGATATCCACAAAAGGACGCGAACGATAAACGACGACGTGGTATTAAGACAAGCAAGTAATTTAACATGTGACTACGGACCGTAAACTACGTACAGCGTCTCGGCTCATACCAACACACCCCCTGAGTCGAGACACCCCAGAAACTATATCTACATAGAAAGTAAACTGTTCAATAATGTGAATCACCAGATGACTAAAAGCAGTAAAAATGAAAAGAGATAATTGACTAAAAACCTTCATATTCATCCGCCTCAATCTCGCTCAAGGTAGCTGCATCTGCAAGATTCAACTCCTCAAAAGAATGAGTAACACTAGACATGCCCAATGATGATTTCCCTTTCTTCTTTTTCTTCTTCTTCCTAGCACTACTAGGAGTAGAGCTCACTGTTGCATCAGTAGGAGATGAAGGAGCCGATGAATCAGGAGTGAGAATTGCAGTGTGGGCCTCTGATAGAGTAACAGTACTGAGCCATGCTTCACGTACTTCAGGGGACATGGCATCAGGGTCAATGGTGAGAGGTAGGTCCATAACTGCAAGAGCTTCATGCTGCATCGGAGGGGCAGCCTGAGGTTCAGCAGGTTCAGTTAAAAGTGCAGCATATTTGGAACGATTGCGGATAATGCTTTGGCGGACATCATCAGGCATTACCGATATGCAATATTGAGCAAAGTGACCAGATTGACCGCATCGGTAGCAGACATTGGTTCGCTGCTTGGTGTTAGTCCAATCAAATTCTGGTAAGGCCTGAGTCGATGAGTTAGATGATGGGTTAAAACGAGAAGACTTCCGAGGACGGGATTGAGAAGTGTAAAGTGCTTCTTCACTCTCACCCCCATGATTGGGAGAAGGCAGAGCAGGAACCCAATCACCCCCAGAACGTGCAACCTTGATCAAGGAATCCCGTTTCTGCAGGTCACTAAGCTCCCAGGCATTAATCGTAGTGATCATGTCAGCAACAGATTTCTGAGGCGATTCATTGTGTAGGACTGTGATGATAGGACCATAAACCGCAGAGAGACCACCCAGGATTTTATCCTGAACGAAAGAAGTAGGAAGGGCAACAGCGATAGCATGAAGCTGACGCTCAATGCTGAGCACCTGCTGAAGGAAAGTATCGGCGGGTTTCCGAATGTCATGGGTGATGGATTGGAACTGGGACATGAGTAACAAACGAGTAGCGGGGTCTGATCGTGTATAGAAGGCTTCAAGTTGTGCCCAAAGAAGACGGCCACTGTTTGAAACACCTACATTGTCTACCTTGATGCAGACATCTAGAGCATCCCATAAGCTTTCAGATTGTCACTAGTCCAAGCTCTGGCTTGTACAGCACCATTTGGGACAGGTACTGAGGATCAACAGCATTCCAGTACCCTCCTGCAAGCAATAAAGCTTGGGCTTGGTTCTTCCAGGTCCAGTAGTTAGTACCCGTGAGTTTGACGATATCAGAAGGTTTGACCATGATAGAATAAGATGGTGGATGAGAAAGGATGGGATAGAGGTAGCTGATCGTGACAGCAGGCAATAAAAAGGGAGGTGCTGATCGTGACAGCTA
Organism: Rhodocollybia butyracea; assembly: GCA_015501585.1. NCBI lineage: Eukaryota > Fungi > Basidiomycota > Agaricomycetes > Agaricales > Omphalotaceae > Rhodocollybia > Rhodocollybia butyracea. The sequence continues at coordinate 50,050 of JADNRY010000241.1, forward strand.
ACAATAGGAAAAGACCTAGGAAATAGTTGAGCAGCAGAGCAGTGGTTAACACTTGCCCATAACCTGTTAAACTTTAGACCCGGGATATCCACAAAAGGACGCGAACGATAAACGACGACGTGGTATTAAGACAAGCAAGTAATTTAACATGTGACTACGGACCGTAAACTACGTACAGCGTCTCGGCTCATACCAACAGTACATTCCCTGACCTGACTTTATGAGCAAACGAATGACACGCTTTAGAATGACACGCTTTACCAAACTCACCTATTCAAGAGGGCAGAGAGGCTCTTCTTGAACTTCCAAATTATTTACTAACTTGGCAGCCCATAGCGAGACTGGTATGGCACAATTCTACATGACTCGGGTTGATCTTAATAGGCTTGCCGCTTGCGAGAGTTACTACAGGGAGTCTGTCCTTGGGAGGTTTTCAATAATTGAATGCCTAGGAAGTTCGGAATAATTCACAGTATTGAAGATTAGGATCACGAGTTGACGTATGACATGGCGCCAAAACTCAAGTACTCAGTGGCAGAGTTGAAGCTATTCTAACCTGATTTGAGCGATCGAGATTTTGCTTTGGCCCGTTTTAAGCTGAACGGGTGTTTTCCCTCCGGGAGGTGAGATACAAAACGAGTCATAATCAACTTCAACTTGTTCTTAATGCGGGTCAGGCCCTCAACCCTACCCAGCTTTCAATTCCTGGAAGGGGCCCACCAACGCTCGCCACCAGCCTTTAGCGAACTTTTCTTCGCTAATTACAGGACAGCTAGCCCGGATACTGCTCATTATTCAGATGACCCTGCCCTCCTCCCCATCTGATTTTAAGGAAGAAGTTGATGATCATAATCACCATTTGTTGACTCCCTACAAAGAGATCCATCAAGCCGCTGAGCACTCGAGTCCTAGCGGTCTTTACACCGTCTCCCCCAAAGCACTAGATCCCAGAGTCGAAGAGGATCTACAACAGTCCCACTACTGCAACGAATCCAGTAATGAGCATGGGTCCATACTAGGACCGCAAAATGCCCGAAAGGTCCAGGTAGCTTCGCCTAGAGTTCTAGCTGCTAGTCGAAAGCGCCGCGGGCCAAGCAAAGGAGCAAAATCAGTATGCCATTTATGCTTCGCTACATTCACCGCCCGCCATAATCTTACCAGTGAGTATCTGATGGTTATTGCAGCGTCTGCTTCGAAGTGGCTCACTGTTGTCTTTAAGATCATCTCAATTCGCATTACGGATTTAAACCGTATCTTTGCATGTGCCGTGCTACATTTGGTACAAGCCATGGGCTTAAGAGACATCAAAAGACTTGTTCGGTACTAACCAAAAATCCATACGATCATCTCTGACCAAGTCTCTGACGCACTGTAAACACTATGAACTCGAGCCAATATTCCAACTCGTCCATTCTAGCCTCCCCAAAACAAAACAGTGTACTAGTATCACTCAGATATCATAATATTTATTGAGGATCATCCCACCGAAACGTCAGGTGCTTAGGATCACTTGGGCAGCTCCACTTGGGCATCGAAGAGTGACTTAAGTTCAGAAGAGCGCCATCTGTCAAAGTCTTCGGGCCAAAATTCTCGTTTTGTTTAATAAGTACTCTGAGATTCAATCGATTTGTATTTTTCCGCAGGAAGTAGACTCAGAGGACTCAGGTAACCTTGAGCTTGAATTTTTGTATTGCTTTTAGAAAGTAGCAGTCACACACTGTTAGAGCACCTCCTCATCTCGTAGGAATAATCTCCAATCCTTACTCTCTGACAATGGCATCGTGCTTCAAGGGGGTCCAAAGATTTTAGCGCCCGATCGTGGGTAGGTTAGTTAGTCCACTGACCAGGCTGCGAAAAAAAAATTTGACACCCAATATATTGACCTGTTTGGGGCACTTTCTGGAGCATTTAGCATATAGTACTTGTGCAGAACACGGTTTCACGGGTGTAGCTACAGGCGCATGCACCAGAATTGCAATTTTTGCTAATGATATCAGCAAGTATGGTGTAAGCACTGCCGCAATCGGTATGAGGTGCCCCCTAATCTCACTGAGGAGAACGAAGACCTACCTGAGATGCATGAGACAATGGTACCAATTCCGTGTTCAACAGGTGTGGACATACAAGCTTAGTTAATTATTATTCATGAAGCTTGTCAACTCATAAATCACTCCTTCAGACACTCCAGTCATCCTCTCCAGCAACGAGATGGGCATCAATTCAGAGTCTGCTGCTGCATCTAATATCACAATGTATGGTGGTACAAATCAGGGGGAACCATCACGACGCTCATCAAGAAAGCAAATGTAGATGGAATTTAATGACTCTTTCAAGTGCATTTGTGATATTACAATCACTGAGGCATCACCGAGGCCAAAAAAAACAGTGCTGACAGTAGTTGAATGTCAGAGGAAAGGCTGCAAAACTGTTTGGGTATGTTTTCTGTCACTCAAGGCCATTGCAAGTACTAATGGGATCGACATCATGTGCGGTACCATATGGAGCGTGTTACACTAGATTACCATACTAAAAAATGGACCTGCGATGCATGTACGAGTTCAGAGCAATGGTAGAGAATAGAGTGGGGTCTTATCTTATCTTGATCTACTATATATAGCCGTGGGAATGATTACATAGTTAGTTAGTCTGAAGGTAGAGCCCAGGAAAAAAAAAATCGACGTCTGGTCATGAATTATATTTTTTGAACCCCCTTGTCGTGCTTAGTCGGAATCCAAAATAATTACTCACTCGTGTTTTGCAGCGGCGTACTGGTAGTACTCAGTGCATAGTCACTGACCGCACTGCATGTCTTCTTGCCCCCCCAGCAACCGGAAATTGAATTCTTGACAACGTTGGTCATGGGACTCGGAGGACATGTCTTCGTAAACAAGTGACACGCTTTACCCGACCAAACTAAGAGGGTCAGTATGTAACTCTTCTGGATTCTTTACCCACTCAGTGGCGGCCTAGAGCAAGACTGGATGTATGCGCCGAAGACTGGGATGGCGCAACTCTACATGTTAATGACTTGGAGTCTCGGATTGACCTTGGTAAGCTGGCAGGAATTACCACAGGGACTGGGTCGAATGCCTAGACCCTGAATAAGTAAGTCACAGCAACGAAGAGTAGGTAGGATTGATGGATGACTTGCGAATGACATAAAAACCTCAATGCGCCCAAAATAATGTGTACTTGAGCACCTTGGACATTTGGTTGGAGAGTAACAAATCTTCCCCACAAATGTCAGATTGTCAAAAAAACATTCTCAGTCCTATGAGCTTGCAGTCAAAGAAATTCCCGCTAGCCGATTCGAACGACTGACCTCGTCATCGCAAACTTGATATTACAATTATACGAGTGACGCGCTCTACCAACTGAGCTAAGAGGGACTGGAATTGTGGATGAGCACTGAGATATAAATCGAGGATCACTTTCAAAGTTCCCAGATGTACTTGCAAGTCAAAGCAGACATGTCCATCGACTTTTCATTCTGCTTTGCTCAGCGCTTGAGGGGTAAAACCCATCGTACTGAGGTGAATGAACAGTACCAGGATTGCGAGGCGACATGAATGAAATTCCATGATTACAGATGAATTATCTTGTATACTGAAAGCAAGTATATCGTCCTAAGCCCCAAATCCCTGCCCCTGTCCGCCAAGTCCCTATGAGCTCCCCCATCGTCCTCACCCGGGCTTTCTTCCCTCCTAGCCGCACTCGTACCGCCAACTACACCGCTACTACTACTCCCGTTACTCCGCACCCTTTCCCTTCCCCCTTCCCGTCCTCCAAGCACAACCCCCGTGGGCCGATCCCTACTCGTCAACAAGCTATTGAAGAAATTCTGCAATACATCATGTTGGCTCGAACTCGAGCCTGGTCCAGCTGAACCGTTGATCCTGTCGGGCTGACCGGGGAAGGCGAATTCGGGCCTCGGAGAGACGAGTTGAGACTAGGCGGCGAGCTACCGAGCGCAGAGGGGGAAAGCGTCGAGGGCCTATGCGGATGACCATGTGAGGTATGATTATTTGTAGGACGTGTTCTGCGTTCAGATCTGTCTAGGCGTTCGGGGCGGTCGAGACCAGCAAAGCGGTCTGGGGGAGGGGGCTAGTGAGCAGATACACACAAGAACGAGAAGAAGACGTACCTGATATAGGAATATTAGCTGAACTTTCCATTTCCATGAAAAGCTTTTCGACGGTTGGGAGGGAGAACGAGTTGGTGCCCATGGGTCCGACGATTCCTGCGCCTACAAGTGGAAAGTTATTGATGAAAGAAGAATGAGAAAGGGTACAAGCTTACCAGCCGCTTGCAATCCGTCCTCTCCTGTGGTCGGCGTCTTGAAAGCAGCTCTCGGATCACGTTCTGCCTTTTTATTCAGATTGCTCTCGTCGTAGTGTTTGGCGAGGAATGCTTGTTCAGGAGTGGGCGAGTTGAATGGTGGAAGCGGTGGTGGCTGCGGCAAAAAGTTAGTGTTTGGTCTTTAGTCGAACAGATAAGAGGTACCTTCGATCCCTGGTCGGGAACCAATTCTTTATACATCCTACTTGCTCCATCCCCTCCATCCTTCTCCTTCCCTTCCGCTATAATCTCCAGATCTTTTTCCCAGGCTTCTCCCCACCTTGCTGGCTCAAACTCTCGTAGAATTGTGATCTTCCCCCAAGAGTCCCAGCCCGCAGGAATCACGACCCTATCACGATCGAGTGTGTTTGGGCGATGGGGAAACGGGAATGGATTCTTCGTAGGACCAGTACCGGAGCCGGTGGTTTCAGCATTGTTTTGTTCGCCAGAAGACGGTGAAGCGGGTGGAACGAATAGAGTATGGAGCGTGTATTGTCGGAGGACCGCGAGGGTTTCTGGCATGGGCGCGGTGTAGAAGAGTGCAGCGCCATCTAAGAGATATTAGTACGATGATAATAGATGAAAAAGAGAGGTACATTTCAAACAAAAAGTTCTCAAAATCTGCATGACACCATCTGTTCGCTCTTCCCATTCTCCGCCCTTTCCCTTGACCATTCCACCGCCAATACCAGCGTGCGCGGCCGCAGTATTATCAGTCCCGTCGTCTATCAAATCAGCCTTGGTGCAAACAACGATAATGGGTACACCAGCAGCGTTGTGTGTTAGTGTTCCCGGGCCCAGCGGCAACACTGTGTTCGACGACAATGCCGATGCCGACGATGATGTTGGAAGAGATTCTGTTGGATCCAGAGAAGGCTCGGTATAGTGCTGTAAATGCGACTGCCATCGTTCTCGGTTTTCTTCCCGGATCACTTCTAGCTCCCGAGCTTCTTTTCCAGCCAATTTCCCGCTGGCCCAATCTTCAATCCAGACGAGCCATTCTTCGAGCTGATCCACAAATGTCCACGGTTGTGTCCAGTCTAATACTATGATGACTGTTGTGTGCCCTAGGGCGGTTTTTGGAGGAAGGAAGTATGGGATGAGGGATGTTAGTGAGGGATTTGAGGACGGAACGGTGTATAGTGATAAACGAGCAAGAGTATCTGCGAGAGTTGAGATAAGCAACGCGTTGAAAAGAATCTTAGTGTACCTTCATCTCCTTCGTCGCGAACATCGGCCCATTCATAGCCCACTGCGAAATCTGCTTTTCTTTCATCCCGTTTCCCGAGCAACGCTTCGCCAATAGCGCTTTTCCCCGAACCTGGATTTCCTATTAGTAGTACATTTTTCGATGGGAGAGACCGCGAAGAAGAAACGCTGTCGAGGATGGACGACCAGAGGCCTTCAGTTGGCACAGGAGAGGGTTCTTCTGGCGGATTTGACGGCTGGTGATTTCGAGAAGATGAAGATTTTCCGTTTATTCCATTCGGAGCTGAGGGAGATACTGGCGGCGAGTCCATAGACACGAATTGGAGATGTATTATATGATATAGACGCCGGTAGAGGTTTGGGCGCCAACGTCATTGATAAGATAACAAACTAATGTCTCAACCAGAACAACCAAGTCGCCATCGCCGACTCTATCCGTGGCCGCAGGACGATGAAGCTAAATGGAAGCCGGCCAAGTCATACTGGAAAGGTTTCTTGAAATGGGCCCTGCAACAAAAACACCTCATGTCGTCTTCTGCAGAAACTTTACTCATGGTTCCGCACGATCTGAACCGGGCTATCCCTATCCTGCGAGACACTGATCATGGCGAAATGCTCGTTTTGCCCGACTACCCATTGACGGTCAAACGCATCGCTGATATCTATCATAAAGACCCCCGTGGTGGTGCACTTATTACGGGCCAGCCAGGTAATGGTATGTTTCCACATCTCTACTTTTGCGTGTATTCGACGGGATCATAGGGAAGGCTGCATTCTTGGCCTACTTACTTGGGGTACTCTTGAGTCTTGATGACTCGCCAGATGAACATACAAAACTGTGTAGTGCTCCAATCCTCCTGTACACCCCTACTATCAAGATCCTCTTTTATGATGGTCAAGTGTACACTCCGTCGGACCCGAAGAATTTTCACTTTAATTACATCCCTTCTCCAGTGTATTCTGAGCCCGTGCCTCCTGTATGGGTCTTAATAGATATGGATATGGCAGAGGAACCTAAAAGCATCTACGAATCACAATGCACAATATTTCCCGTCCAAGCGGCCTCACCTAACCCTGCACTTTATCGGCGTTGGGTGGACAGAAGGACCGCTGCCGTGATCGGATTGCCGCTTTGGACAGAGGATCAGCTTCTACGCGGGTTCATCTATACTATATGATACACTACCTAACACTAACTATTCCTTCTCAGTTGGCAAATGCACTACAAGCGAACCCACCTCGATAACGCTATCCTCGCTTGGGCTGGACGCCCTCCGGAATATCCTGGGCCTCTTCCAGAACAGCTCGCTCAAGCCTTGGAAATCCACACGGCCAATGGAAAACTGGATCGCCAGGACCCCCAAATAACAGCCACCACGCTATGATGCATTATGGCTACGCACCCGGTGATGTCTACAAGTATCTCTTCAGATCCGAGATCGTCGAAAACTCCTACAACAAGGCCTTAAGTAACCCGGATCGCGCATGGCAATTGACGGCAGAGTTCACAAACAAATACCTGAGGATTGGAGAGGCTGAGATGATGGTGGGGTACATGGGTATACCGATATCGCATCGCATCGTCGCGCTCGACTTGGTCAGAGACTTCCGCCAGAAGGAAGATAAATTCAACGTTGTTTGGAAATCCCCTGACATTGAAACGAAAATGCTTGCCCACTATGCTGAGATGTCCAACGAGGCCAAAGCAAAAGCTTTTTCCCAGTTTTCTTCATCGGCAAAGTCTTCGGTTATGGCGGCTAACATCTTCGAGCCGCATGTGCACAAAGCCATTTTCTTATGCTGTGAACTTCTTCCATTGCAACCGATGGATTTTTCACTTGCGATACGTCAAGGCCAGAAAGCAATAATGTACTGGACGAGTCCCGGGCCAAAGGACGATTTTCCAGAATTTCCTAAAGTTGAAGATGAGAATGGTATACTATCACTCTCTCCCTACTTCGACCAACCTCGAGCTCAATTATTATTATATTCCCCATAAATCCACCGTGTCATTCTTCGACTCTTTCATGTTTTGCGACAAAATCACATATATCACCGCAATCTTTTTCCAAGTCGGTACGGGTCTCCTCCGTGATAAAGCGACAGAAACTGGGTTCCCTAGCATCGACACACTGCTGGCTGATGCTGCGAGGAAATTTGGAAAACCTGTCAAGCCCATGTATGTCCTTGTTGGCCCCGAACTTATTCCCACCTACTGGCGTCCTCAAGGCTGGGTCATTCCTGCTGCTGCTTTTGTTGGCGGGGAAGTGCCTGTGTATTATCTGGGGCTCACACTGCCATACGACTATGCCAGTTTGCAAAATGCCAAAGTTCAGCTAGAGCTCTGGAAGCCGAAAATGGAGGATGCTCAGGAAACTCCGCAGGTCATTGATGGACATAAACTCACAAAGAGCTCGGACACTAGACCTGTGACAGTTCCCTCTATGAGGTTGGTAATTGGCGATCCTCGATAGAGGGACCTGGAAAGCGGCTCCGGACCGTGGCACAGACTTCTTACGGCCGTTTTAGGAAATAACTTTTACCTTCCGTTTTAGGATTTAGAGGTGGGAAAAGCACACTTGAGCATGATTTTCGTTCGTAGTACCTCTACAACGCTTCTTCTGAACGTGTCTTTGGGATACGAATAAATCGTTCTCATATTACTGTAATGGCCGCCAAATGACTCAAAAAATTAAAGCATTCTGAATCTTCTCTTATGGTACTGAGGCTTCGGCATTACACAGTCTGTGCTTCTCTAAAACAAGCTCGAACGACAGTTGAACGTTCTGAACCAAGAGATCCACAGCCCTGAGCCTTGTATTTGTTCAAAGTTCATTTGCGAGACCACAAATAGCGAGACGATAAACGTGAAGCGAGACGCTAAACGTTAAACGTTAAACATTGAACTCGTGCCTTGCAGGCAATTCTTCAAGACTTTGAACCCCAATAGCATCGAGAAAGTGTCTGAGCTCGAGGATATCGATAATACAAGAGCCATTACATCCATTATAGGCCATTACAAGTGAAAAGTAGCTATACAAACGGAAGTATGGAACGAAAATCATGCTCAAATGTGCTTTTCCCACTTCTAAATCCTAAAACGGAAGGTAAAAGTTATTTCCTAAAACGGCCGTAAGAAGTCTGTGCCACGGTCCGGAGCCGCTTTCCAGGCCCCTCTATCGAGGTTTCTTATTTAACGTCAACCTCATAGAGGGGACTGCTTTAGGCCTACTCGGACACTGACGACAACGGTAAACGAAAGCAGTCAACAACATCTATGCTCTCATCTAAGAAGTTACGCTCGTCTGACAAACAGCCATCACCACCACTCCCATCCGGGAGTGGTCTATCAGGTCGCCGTGGACATGGACCCAACAGTCTATAATGCCCTTAGGCGAGAGTCTTACGTTCACACGAAAGAGCACGACAAAGGCTATGCGATTGTGTACTCGTAGTGTAGAAGAACTACAGTAATTTATGTAATTCGACCACCTCGACATCACACCTATCAATGAGTGTAAGCCTGGTAAGATGGGCCCCACATGCCAGGCCCCTCCCCTGGATCTTTGACTTTCCCTACATTGCGAGTATTTCCACGAATAATTCCAAATATCATCTATAAGGTTAGAGTCTATAGGTCTCTATAGATTATTGATGCGATAAAGTCCCGGCAATTATTATCAAGTCAGGGTTATCGGAACTGAGTACTAAGCGCTTAGTACTCAGTTCCGATAACCCTGACTTGATAATAAAGCGCTGAGCTCCGAGATAATTGTCCTGCCTTTCGCCCCGGCGTTATTTTGGAACTTCTAGGTATGTAACATTGCAGAATGGTGAGCTATCCTTTTTTTAAGACCGAGCATGCTTTATTCAAAGGCTTTACCTCATGCAACCTCATGCACTCGCACACTTTTGAGTACCCATGCACCGAGAATTCGAAACGCCCGCTGCTGAGCGAGATTTGTCTTTGGAGGCATGCTTAGCTGAGAGACTTTGAGGGTTTTTTACGTGCTCATGCCCTGGAAATGCAAGGAACGGGCTACGCGTATTTCTTTCTTTTATTTAACACGTTCTTTTTTTCTTTCCTCTTTGTTTCAAACCAACTAATCCATCGACATCTGCAATCTCAGATGTTCGTCAAGTCCTTTCATATCTCAGTCCGATGCAAAAGGATTTTGACTTCTCCAGTGCCTCACCCATGCAATTTTGACTGAAGCCCGCATGACAACCTCAACAAAACAACAGGCTTTCTGTCACCTAATATCAGTCCTCGGGCGCCGTCACCTCTCTACATCCAGCCCTTCTTCACCGCCGTCACTAACATCTCTCCTTCCGATGCTATAATCCACCAGTTCAGTATAATGGGTAGTAGTCCCGATGCTCAAGAAACATATTCCAATGTTGATAAGTGTTCATCTTATCTGCACTCACTACCGCTATGCTTTCGCACCTCGTTACCTTCATTCCTTGGTTTTTTTCTTTTTTTTTTTTGCTGGCACCTTCTCTCACAGTCGTCGTCTGTGGAATGGAGAGCACTTTAAACTGCTAGGGGAAGATTCAGCTAAAGACGTTCGTATTGACTGATGTTCGTATTGACCGACATGCGGGTAACAACATGACTGGTAGGAGAGCAGCCTGGTGAATATCCACGTTTGAAAGTTGCGATACATATCACATAGTTATGTACATAGACATGGAATATATCCGATTGCCTTTTTCTCTCTGTAAAAAGCATGAATTTGCGCATAAGAATGCCTTGAAGAGTTTACAGCGGAGTGCGGCCCGCCGCTCCGATACTTGACCTCAATGCTCGCGACGTTGAGCAAGGTCAATCTAAGAAGTTTTAGGTTGTTTTTTTATTGTAGCTATCTTCTACTAAGTGTAACGAGCTAGTGTAGATAAGTTATATTGCATCGCTTCGCATATGCTTGAGATACAGCTGTTCGAACCTTTAACACAAACTGCCACTGCAAATGTGGCAGTCTTCGCTACACTTTTCAACCTTGTAAATTTAAGTAGATATAAAACTCATGCCACATTATAGATACAACTGTAAAGAGTCCTCGAAGCTAGCTAAATCCTCTACATGTGAATTATTTCACTAGAAATCGTGCCCGAAATACTCAATTTTACTAAATGTCAAGGCCAATATCCATACATGTAGGCCGCAAGAGGCTACAAAATTTCAGATTTGCAGTTAAGTTGTCTGTATTTCCTTCTTTATAATTCAGATATGTTTTATTTGGCATCCAAGCAGTAGTTCTAGAGTATGTTCAGCTTTATCACCTTTTGAAGTGCAGAGCAAGCGCAACTAAAGTAATAAATAAAGTGACTACATAATTAAGTAGGAGTAAAGCATAGCAGCATAGTAGAAGTAGTGCGCCTGCGGTACATGAGCCCAATACCTTACAAGCTTCAATGGCGGGGGTTTAGGCGCATGCCGACTGATGGTGGCGGGAAGTCTTCATTAAGCGCCCACTGACCGTTTTCGAAGAATCGAAATGCATCGCACACTTTTAATCATTACTTCAATAGAGAGTGCCACCAGCTGGTTGCTCTCCAGAAATATTATTTAGAGCACTCTGCAATTGTCCTGAGGCCTTCAAAACTAGTAAAATCTTGACTGTAGCTTCCGTTGAGGGGTTGTACCTCCCAACTTACTGCTCGGTGCTGCCGCCCACGCAGCCCGGCACTGATGTATGAGCATAGAATTCCTTGGCTTGCCTGTGTCCATGGTGTCAACTTAGAACATAAATTGAATGTGAATTGGCACAGAAAGTTGGGTGGACTGTGCATGCAAAACCCAATGAACACTTGTATTCCATAGACCCAATGACACGCTGCTGGCATACACTCATTTTTGGTTTATGGGCAGCGAACACTGTGAGAGGAGCGGTCCAGGAGATAAATAGCGGGACGGGAAGGCACTATGGAACTAGTGCGCCCGGGTAGGTGAAGAGTCGAAGACGGCGGGATCTGTGCAGGGGCTGCAATTAACGATGACAAGGCGGGACCGCAGGCGGGCAGTGTTCAATAACAATAAGCGAGCTCAAGCCTGCTCAGGTTGAGCACTGAGTTCTCTTGGCAAATTGATGTAATTATTTGCTGAAACATTGTTGTACCGGTTTTACGTAGCTTACATGAAGGTCCTGTGGACTCTAACCTTATCCAAAATAACTGGAATTATTCACAGAAATACTCGCAATGTAGGGAAAGTCTCAAATCCAGGGGAGGGGGCCTGGCATGTGGGGCCCATCTTACCAGGCTTGCATCTATTGATTGGTGTGATGACGAGGTGAATTCGACTAGTTATAGTAATCGAAATGAATATAATAGAAAAGATATCTAATCGTGAGATAAGATAAGATAAGAGTCATGATGCGACAAAAGTTAAGGCCGCGCCATAAGGCGCGGCCGGAAGGGAATCAGGCAAGATGGGGAGGAGGCGTTACACAGTCGTGGTCGTGGTCGTGGCCGTGGCCAGGGGGGGGGAAGAATTGTGGGATATTGTAGCTTTTTTTATTACCATTTCTCTTATTTCTTTTGTTAGTATGACACTCTAATGAACCAGACGCCATTTTGTCTGCCACAAGATGTTAGGCCCTGTTCGGGAACCCGGGTGGGGTTGGGTAGGGTTGGGTAGGGTTGGGTAGGGTTGACTTTTGAGTCACATCAGGTGCTTGCCAGTGTTACATCTTAAAATGAGATTAGATTTCATTAGATTTTCTCACGACGAAGTTTTAAACAGCCTTCAAACGGCATTTCCTGGCATGCCTTCCTACCTGTACTAATGTGTTTTGGATAAGAAAAAGGTCTCCAATAGGCTCTATCATTGAATTGTTCTTATTTTCCAAGTTTGTTTTCAGCAGAATCGTATGGATTTACTAAGTTCAGAATGTTGGCGCTAATAACTTTCAGTTAGGCGCGCTGATAGCAAGATCACTGATGGCAGTGATTATCACAAGTTTATCGTATCAGGTCACCGTTTGTGACAATTTGCAATCCTACCCAACCCTACCCAACCCCACCCGGGTTCCCGAACAGGGCCTTATATAGGTAGACGCAGGAGCCGACCTGAAGACAACGACGGCTCCCTGACAGTGAGTGAATGCCATGCCTGAGCCTCCCGGTTGCCTCAAGTACTTGATGAAGGATGCTCAGTCAAAGCTGAAAGGATTATATGCTAGACTTTTCGACGTTCTAGGCTGAGAGCACACCAGGGTACAGCAAGACTTGACTAGAATACTTATAAGCCGTCGCATCTATAAAATTGCTATGAACGTTAACGTTAGGCGCTAGACGCCCATTGAACTTTTCTTTCAATGTGGCTGCGTGGCTCACCTTCGACCCATTAGCTCCAATAATGAGCCCATTTGTCCATCTTACGCATCACAAACTTCTCGAGTAACCCGACTCACGGTCAATATTGATTGGGCGGTGGAAGATTAATGGCGCGGACAAACCCGTCGAATCAAGGCGAGAGTGATCATTTGCAGAATCAACTTGGAGATGGAGAAGGAACGGGGATATCTTTGACAGAGATGTGTTTTGGAAATAATCTGCTGAAGCTAGAGTGGAAGGACGCCGTGTTTTTGAAGAATCATGATAAAGAGTCAAAGGTCTCGCGCTCGAGGATGACTTGGAGACAGCTGTGATATGGATGTATCAATTTGACACTCTACACGCTCTGCTTGGCGTCAAAAAAGGACAAAGCTCTAGTAGTCCTTCTCCAATGCCAAAAGTTGTTCCAACCAAGCCTTACGACTGGACGTACACAGTAACACAACGACTTATCCTGGCTATTGTTGCAGTACAGCATCTCCGGTCCATCGTCATTGCACTGGCATCCAACGATTCCATCCAAATCATCCCATTATCAGGACATCGTGTTTCGTTCGGCTTGTGAATCCTCCCTTCGTTCCAACCCTTCTTCAATTATAATGCATCCATTTCCACAGCGTGTAGTGCCAACATGCTTACTTATTCTCGCACGATTCGCCTTCCGCGTCGACAGCGTACTTTCAAGAACGTTCGATACTCTTCCCCGAGGGAACTTCGAACAACAAAACCGATAATAATAATACTCCGTATGAGAACATTTAAGTGGTTGTAGTTCCTTTTCAATTCCCTTCTGATCCTCCTCGGCGTTTTTCCCGGGTTCGTCTGCTAATTTTCACCGCCTTTAATTGTAGTGTCTCCCAAACTCGAACAGACCTGACCGCCCCGGCTGGATCGCTAAAATCGTCGCCGAACTACCTCTTCGCAGCTACTGGAGCGGAGAGCGCTGGAGAAGAGCCCGTATCGCAGCTTGAGACACGATGGTTTGTCATCTCGTATTTGTCTCCTTTCTACCATGAGCTGCGTAAACGCCAACCAACCAGGAAATAAAGTTACTGATCAAGGCCCAGCCGGAAAGCGGGTACGTTTGGGCTCTTTAAATGACAAGCAAATCTGACAATTTGAGAGTAGGATGTTAGAACAGAGGCATGGGACTTAATCAGCCAGCATGCTACGATTTTGCACGCTTCAGGCTTGCCTCGGGATCTTGCTCGAAGCTCTCTGACCACTGAGTTGGCCCAGCGGATCGTCAATATCGTCGGAATGCAAGGCAATATACCCGTTGTCCCGCCTTCTGGGCCCTACATTGATATAAAAGATATTACTGTATGATAGCAAAACAGTCCTGGTGGCACAGATACTGATATCGGAAAACTTGTAGGCCCAACCCGCTGACTCCAAGTTTTTCCCATTTGGCAATCCGAAGCTCAAGCTTTTTTATTCAATTGGCAGTCATATCTTTAATGTAGAAGGCTCTTTTCTAGAATTGTGGCTACATGAAACGGATGGAGAAGGTCGTATGAAGCCTTTACATGCAATATCTTCAAAAGTTGTTGGAAAAGAGGGTGAAATCAAGCCTATTGGAATCGGAGATAATATCATGTTTGGTATCGAGGATCTAGGACTTAGTCGATACCTAGTAGTGGCTGGAGATACTTATGATGTTTGGATTGGAGATGTGTACCAGCCAGTAGGTTGCGGTCATGCTCCCTCCTCAATTCAGGTTTATGTGAGTGTATTCCTTGTGGATATATTTTGACTGACATATTTGGTGAACAGGAAAGACTTTTGTCAATGTCTCAGATGTACATGCCCTGACTTGGGCTTCTGTATGATATTTAGGCAGCTGGTCAAGCATTTTTGATAGCAACTCTTGGACTACACCTTACTCGCAAGCAAAATGCTCACTTCCCTTTTGACATCCACCACGTCGGTTTAAACCCCCGCTTCCGCCTTATCTTTTGACCACCATCATCCAAAACTATCGAGGTAATCCAGCCTCGTAGCACCGTCCGATTCCCCTGGAAATCGCCATATACGTGCGCATACCAAGTGTCTTGCTGCTCTCTGAGTTTAGCGGACAAAAGTACTATTTCTCATTGCCGGCGTGGACAACGACGACGAGACTTGCGGCTATTCAGTCACAGCCTCCATCACGGCCCGCTGCCGGACAGCCACATCTTTAGCGCTGTCTGAGCTTGAGACGGCGTCGGTTTTATTTTATTTGTGTTTGGCGTTGAAAACGACGACGAGATTAGCTGCTGCGCACCATAGCCACGGCTTCCATCCTGCCAGGCCCGCTGCCAACAACCACACTTTCGTGTTGTTGTTTGAGCTTGAGACGGTGTCAGATTCTTCTCACTTTCGTTGTGCGAGTTTATTCTAAAGAGAACAAAGATCTGCTATTACTGCAATATACTTCTCTCACAACTGCTTAACTATTTTTGATGAAGCCCCATTGTATGTCCCTGATGGGTATGAGCACAACATGTAGTCTAGTAAGTAGTAGGTAGATACTTATTAATTTAGTACTCTTGGTCTCTCTTGTGGCTCACGGATCTACCTCTACCAAGCGTAGTGAGCTCGTCCAGACACCCAGGAGTTGGCCCCGAGACGATAATGTACATACATAGAAGTACATTAGGTAGCCTCTCGGATCCCGGCGTATCAGCACTTGGTCCCAAGCCGGTAATAAACCTAACCTAACCTAACTCTATGAAATCTACAAATCCGCCAAACAGAGAGCAAAGGACTACTATAGTCAAACTTTTACTCACGGAGTTCCACCCAAACGCATTGTCAACTTACTTCCCATGCATATACCTCACTCAAATCAACGATGGTCTCAAGCACGCAAAGCGCTATGGACACTTACTGCAAAACTAATAATATCACAGTTTCTACAGTTGATGCATGTACCAACACCTGTCGGCCTACGAAGAGATCTAACAGGCTACAGAGCACTCGTATCCTCGTGGTATTTACACGAAGCACTCGAGCCCAAAGAGGATCTCCAGTAACCCAACTACTATGAAATAACAGTGAGGTTCGCGCAACCGAAAGATACAAACGTCTAGGCTCGTAATGGCTCTAAGTAATTGTGATACGTTGACTGATTACCCTGCTCGTATGAAATTTTCTACAAGTGTCTTAAATTCGCCAGGCCTAGTTGGGAAAGTAAGTACATAGACGAAAGGAGAAAATTGACATTGCACCCACCGTTCAGCATGGACTAGAGTACAAGATGAAAGAATCGAGCGTTTGTCAGTCAGTAATCTGGAGAAGCTTATATCTTCACTCACCCCAGTGACCAGTATCAATAGGTTCCATGTTCATATTGGGGAAGAAATCATTCATTGCCGAGTGATAGTGATGATTTATGAATCTGAACAGGCGCGATAAGAGGTTAACAACTATCGAAGAATTATCTATCGAAAAATTATTGAACAGATCTTACTTACTTGCTTTTCTCCCCCTTGACGAACAGTGTCTTTCCCTCCCACTTTCGTTCACCAGGAAGATAAGGAAACGAGCCGAGTTCGCTTAATGCGTCGCTCAGAGTCCCTAGTGGGATTCGGAATCGGATGTAGTCTTCGCCTGTTTCGTTGGGCATGAGGATATTGGTGAGGAGGAATAGAACGATGTTTGTGTCCTGAAAAGACATGATCAGAACTCAATGGGATATGTCATTGTGCGGCTGACTGACCTTCTCGTACTCCTCCAAAACCCTGGTAGCCTCTTTCCTCGTGCGCAATTTCATACTCTCAATCTTCTTCATCGCCTCGGTGTACAACACGAATTCATTGGAGAGCTTAGCGCGGATTGGAGCGATATCTGCTATGATGAGATTTTGTAGGACGCCAGAAGGTGGGAGTGAAGGATCGAGTGCGACGGTCATGGCTAATTTTCCTCCCCTGCGTTATTCATGGGTATAGTCAGTCGATGAATGTAGAGGGCAGTCGAAAGGAATAATATATAAGATTCCGACCCAATACATACATCGAATGCCCAAGAAGCGAAATCCTCTCCAGTTTCTTCTGTTTAATGAAGTTCAACACATCCGAAGCCATAGCAGTGTATGTCATAGGTAGCGCATGTGGTGAGGTTCCATGATTCCGCAGGTCTAAAGCGTATACTGGAATATTTAGATCTCGGGAAAATGCTTTCGAGAGGGATGTCCAGTTGCGCTTGGAGCCGCTGCATAGTAAACAAAGATCGTTGTAGTTTGGTATATGATGACTGGGAGTACTGATGAAAGAAACGTACAAAAGCCCATGTAGAATAACTAGCGCGCCAGCCGTCCTGTTTCCGTTTTCTGGTATTTGTTCTAAGAAGTCTAGTTCTTGGGGTGTTGTTGCTTCGGTTTCGCTATTAGATGTTGCAGAGTATCTGGCACAGGATATGAGGTTCCAAGGAAGCCGCTGATGCGTTAACTGTAAAGATCGTTGACGTTGTGTGAGTGTAATGAATGGAGTCCGGAGGAAGGACATGGGCGTTTATATAAATAGATAAGACTTGAACAAGAGAAGAAGAAATTAGATAAAAGTGAGTCTATGTATGGTCACATGTATCGGGATGCATGATATCGATAAGTGGTGAAGCTAAGCTTTGAAATTTGAAGCTTGAAGCTTGAAGCTTTGAAGTGCCAGCTTGGCCGGATACTTATTCTATCGCTCTTTCAACGCACCTTTGTCGATGGCGCTCTTCAGAAGATCGTCATGCTAGCAGGAAGAAAATCAAGACCTCACTTCCTTGCCCGTGTATTCGAGAACACTCGCCACAGTGCTTGCTCCTCTGTGACCATACTCGAAAGCCTGAGTCCATCTCACCACCTTTTCGATAACGATGAGGCAAGGCGGAGATGATGCATTGTTCGGGACTCTCTTCAATAACAGCTTTATCCAGAACGCCCCCTACTTATAATTTGGGATGGCTTTCATGATCCAAACTTCAAAGAACCCTCAGCACTGGAGCAGACTCCCGGGGAAATGGCTTCTTATTATCCTCACTTCTATGATCATTGACGATGCGCTGTACTTATTTTCATTCAATGAAATCCGCTTCGTCGGCTACCACTTGAGTCAGCGACTACGTGGATAACGGCACAGTTTTCAGTGTCCATCTTATCCCAAGCGTTTTATACGTGTTCGGTGTAAGCTTCCTTTTCATTTTTTTCTCAGCGCCGTCACTAGATATTCCTTTTCGTTTCACGTCCCGGAAGTGAAACAAATTTGGAAGTACTTGCTGCTTCAATGACCTTGTATACGCTCTTCATTTTGGGCCAAACTACAAGTCTCTTTGCCACCCTGTCAAGTTGGAACAAGTAAAATTAATTGAATTTTCCGGTGTTCTTTGGGATTCTAGATGACTCTACTTACTCGGCTCTTACGACACTTCTCTACCGTAGATTCCTCCACTTTTAACACTGTATTTCTAACACAATATCAGCTGGCCAACTGCCTACTATATATCATCCCGTACAAAGCACCGTATCTACGAATACAAGATACATTTACAAATCACTGAACCTCGACTTCAAATCCCACCATTTCAACATTTCCCCGTATTTGAGCTTCCCTGTACCAAATGTCTGAGGTAACATGGCTTCTAAATCTTTCGTACTGTCGAGCGTTTCAAACATCTTCCAGGTGAGATGAGCAGTAATGAGCTGAAGGGATGGCATAGAAATAACGAGGTTGAGAAGTATACTGTCTATTGCTCGAATTTCATCACCCTCAATCCGGTAATGATCTTCGCAAGCACTAAGGTGGAGGAGGTGGAGGGGAATGCATTTTTTTAAGAGCCAATCTCCAATTACATCGAGCTCCGAGGCCCGTATAAACATGAACTGGAGATGTCTCAAGTTCACAAACGCCAGATCGTCTACCATGGCTTCGATACCTGTAAACCTGAACAAACCCCAGGAAGGGAATCGAATTAGCATTTTATTTGCGACAGGATCCTGTGCATACCATACCTCAGATGGTGATCTACGCCTATTGTCAGGCTGGTTAGTCTGCTACCGCAGTTCATGAGAACGGCCCTCTGCCCCCACAGCTCGCAATGTGGATGACACTGCAAGACTAATGCATCCAACTGAGTGATTGTAAAATAGTGCGAGATGGAT
The DNA here is from genome assembly GCA_015501585.1 of Rhodocollybia butyracea. NCBI lineage: Eukaryota > Fungi > Basidiomycota > Agaricomycetes > Agaricales > Omphalotaceae > Rhodocollybia > Rhodocollybia butyracea. Next base: position 69,062 of record JADNRY010000241.1, read on the forward strand.
ATAGCCGCCCGTTCAAGTTCGGGCTCGTTGCATACTAGATACAGCCTCTTTAGGGATGGTTTTGTTGTGAGGGGCGTAGCCACGAGTGAAAATGATCCATGAGGCTGAGTGTAAGGACTTTTGGCTGTAATCGCTGCGCCACGTAAAACGAGAGTGTGTAATTGCTTCAAAAGTGCAATGTTTATGAAAAGTGTATCCCAGGAAGATGTTTCGAGTTTGCATTCATCAATAGCAAGATGCTGTAGAAATGGATTCATCTGGATGAGATGTATAATACGGGGAAGACGCCATTTCTGTTCTTTCCGAGCACCACCGAGGCCGTGTTTAAAGCAGACCTGAAGTGAATGCAATTGGGTAAAAGGTAAATCTTTTGGAATCTGATCCGTTTGAGGGTTCATAGATCCAGCGGAAAGGCTGAAAGTAAGTGTGCGAACAGACGACACGATGAAGGGATTCTGGGTTATAGCAGACCGGAAGAGGGCTAGGTAGTTGGGTAGTGGGAGAGCACCGTCGTCACTCTTCCATGCAAGATTAAAAACGTTAGAACTCCGGTAATTGAGATCGAGAGATGAATGGGACTCAATGAGAGATGAGATGGAATCCATGTGTAGTAATCGGATTGTAGAGAAAAGGTGATAGCGAGACCTTGGTAAAAATGAACGATGGGCCAGCGAAAGCGACTCAAGCTCTGCCTTCGAAGGAGCAAAGTCCACGAACAGGTCGATAATTTCTTGAGGAAAGGCAGCCATCCTGTATACTATTTCGTCAAGAGCTATATGAGATAGTAAACGGAAGCGCTAGATTTGTCGTTAACTCGTCTTCGACCCGAAGATGACACCGGGGGCAAGAACCGTGGTAGTTAAATTCTGACTATTGGTCAAGGCAGAGGGTCGTTGCTAGGACCTGGCAAGTAATGATGAATGTGTCACTGTCAGCATAACCAGACAGCTTTATTGGCATCAACGATGCCATGTCAGTCTTCAGATGCTTTCCAGAATGCGAGACATAGTAGCCTGGCTAGCCGTCTTGTAGTCGACGAAAAGTCGTTCGAATAAGAACCTGGTGGCAGTGCATTCCGGCCTGTGGGAAATTATACGATAAAATGATCAGATAAAGCATTCCTTACTCTTCAACTTCTACATGCATTAATCTATACTAGATCTAATTTCCTCCTCGAAATACTTAATCCTCACTTAGAAGATCATCCACAACCTCGCCAGCCCGACAACCGATTACACTCAACAACGTATCGCTCAGTCCATGTGTTGCTTCTTCCATACCCTGCAAGTAGATCCTGGCTTTGAGCCCCTCCGCCGAACCGTCCTGTACGGTCTGAGTAGATGCCATAGGAAGCAATCGGTAACTCCTGGTGATGTAGACTTTAACCGGATCCCTTGATGATTGTCGCTCTTTCTCGCCGATACTACCATCATCTCCAGTGGGAGGCGTGGTGATAGCTGAAGAACTGGTGCCGATACTAGAAATGCTAGACGACTCGAAATCGTCGTACAAATCTGGCGTAGACGTAGACGCGGACGCGGTAGGCACCGGATTCGGACTGGGAGTCCGCTGAGCGAATGGTACTAATCGAACATCACTGATTGATGACCCAGACTCGACACCAAATCGTTTTCCAAGACGGCTGGAATTCCGAAGCATTTCCATCCATGAATTTCGCTGATAGCCTGTTGCACAGACGATAGCATCGTAGGTATCATTCTCTAACACTTGCCGAGTTTGAACGTTCTGGAGAGTGAACAGGAAGGTTTGGGAGGATGAGTCGTATTTTAGAGAGGGGATGTGCATGTGGGAACGAATGTTTATTCTAGGACCAGGAGTGGATTTTGTGGGATTCCGGGCGGAGATGGCGTCTTCAACTTTTTGGTCATACACGATTTCGTACAACTGCAGGAAATAGCCATTAGGACGGAGAATGGGGTTGCATATACGACGTGAACTCTTACCGTATCGATAGTGCGAGAGTTTACAACGGAGTAATTGGTGGATTTGTACTCGGACATGATACGCTCCCGAGATTGCTCGACTGTGCCGAACCAAGAACTTGTAACTAAGATAACGAGTTTTCAGTTCAGGCCCAGATAGGAGGACTGACCAAATCACCTTCAGGATCGAAAATTTCGTTGGAAAATTGGGTGTCGTCGCTAGGCTTTAAGGACCCCTTGCGAATGATCATATCGACCTGATGTCCAACTGGACCATCCCCAGCAGGTATATCACTGAGTAAGTTGTGTAAGTTTATCATAACCTCGGCTGCGGATTGGCCACCTCCGATAACGGCAATTCGAAGAGGTCGGGGCGTTGTGTTTGTGATGCTCTTCAGTAGTTTGCTTACACGATACTTGTACTCCGAGCTGTGTATTAGAGTAGACCGTTCCGTGATCAAAGGTTCTTTTAGAAGGGGCGTTGCAGCATTTGGAAAGCGTCCCCTTCCACCTGGTGAGACTACGAGGTTTCCTGGAAGAGATGATGAGTGATCATGAGCTAATTTGCTGTGAAAAAGGTTACTCACGAGTGACAAAATCATGCAACTGGCCATCGCTGACGGACCTACTAGTAACGGTGATCAGACCGTCAAGAGATTCGTCGATACCTACGACCTCTTGGCCGTAGTTTACGTTCACGCCATGCTCTTCGACGTATCGAGCAGCCCACGCTAGGTAATCTGCAAACTCTTTCCTCGAAGGAGTAGACGAGCCTCGGTTTATAAACGCAGGAAGACGACCATGAATATGTAGATAGTTGAGGAAGGTAAGCGGAGATTGCGGAGATCGCAGAGTAGCGAGGTCTTTCATGAAACTGGCTGACTGTTAGCAGACGGAACAGACGTTTCCGTATACCGGTGTATATACCTTATCTGCATCTGTGCGCCTGGGAGAAGCATTCCAGGATGCCATTGAAATGTGGAGTGTTTTTCAATGAAGAGGGTCTGTTTGAAAGACTTTTCTGTTTGCTGGAAACAAGTTCATGGGAGACACAACATATGGTACCAAAACTTACACCGTGCCATTTTTCAATAAGAGCACCTGCGATTGCAACATTAGAAGGACCAAAACCGATACCAATCAGGTCGTAGATAAAGGGGGAAGAGTCAGCCATCTACGAAGAGAAAGAAGTGAAAAAACTCGTGATTTAACAAAGCCATTTAAGAATAGCACCTTCCCAGTTGTACCGATAAATTCCAGACCAGGTAAGTACTTTCCTTCGTCGACTATCTGATTGACAACTGACTGATGGAAATCTTTATCTTATTCAATTTTTATCTGATAACTCCAATCGATTAGATATGCCCCTGTTAAGCTGCTCCACTGACAAGTCTCCGCCGTTATGCCCAAATTGTACCTTCGCAGTTACTCCCACAGCATTTCCCCATATGCACAGTTTATCCGGAATAACGGGTCCAATACGAGACCTTTCTCACAACCATGACCACCAAAACTTCTGGGTACATTCGTGAAGCGTACGTCGCGCCGCCCGACCATAGTTTTACTCTTCCAGATAACACACATGTCCGGTCCACAGAGTCAGACGGTCTAATCCAGGTCTACCTTAAAGACTCTTCTGAGCCAGTTGTGTCTTTTGAACCTCATTCGCGTTCACTCCGTACCAGCCCACATGGCATTGTGAACAATGATCGTGCGGTATCCAGTCCTGCGGTACTTCTCAAAGCATCTCAACTGAGTTTGGACGACTTTTGGGCAGCACTGTACGCTTTTTGGGTTCGCCAATCAGAAAAAGAAGTCATTCCACTCATCCTCGACATTCCAAACGCCGACGAAATTCTAACCTACCTCACTTCAACCGGACTCGCGTTCACACCTCCTGACTCTCAGACTCGATTCGAGTTGCTCCTTATTAGGGCGTCGTTTTGGCAGGGTGCAGGTGCTCCAGTCAAAAGACACTGGTTGCAAACTCTGGTTCCCCATCCTTCTGTCTCTACGACACCATTTCCATTTTTCCAATCCTTCACTCGAGGAGAACACGTCCTTACTACTCATCCACTTCGTCCTCCGAAACCTGCACCGGGTTCAGTTATCTACTCGCGGTTCATTTTCACCGTCAATGAACACCTCAGGTTCATCCACATCGATGCCAACAACCCCACTCATTTCGAGACCTACGCCCGGTGGCAAAACTCTGACCGAGTCAATGTTGGCTGGAGAGAACGTGGACCTGATGAGAAGCATAGGAAATACCTAGCTGACCGTTTGGCTGACCCTCATATCATGGGATTCATTGTAGAGTGGAATGATGAACCCGCCGGCTATGGCGAAATGTCATGGGTAAAGGAGGATCCTATGGGAACCTACGTCGGTGGTCTTGGGGATTATGATCAAGGTTGAATTTTAGTTTTGGTCGCGTGTTGGTTTTAACATGCCTTGCTTACTAGGTACCCACCTGCTCATTGGAGAGGAAAAATTCAGGGGTCGACAGCGATGTGAGATCCTTTTTCTTGTCTGATTGCTACTGACTGAATTATTCCTCAGTCACGGCGGTCATGACCAGCATGAAACATGCTTGTTTCTTGCGGGATCCTCGTACCGAGGTCGTTGTTGGAGAGCCTAGAGCCGACCTTCCTATCGTTCCTAGACTAATTGCATACTTACCGCAAGAATTGAACAGGGTATGCTTCCCTGTTATCGGTCTAGAATTCTACTCATAATCGTTGTCATAGGAATTTGAGTTTCCCCATAAGCGAGCTGTATACTTTACATTGAGAAGGGAGCGCTTTTTCCAGGCTGCGATGTTGGATTGAGGAACAAAAGATAGCTTCGCAGTACATAGCCTCCAAAATTGCATCTTACGTGTAGAGATCGGGAAGATAGACATATAGTAGGACCATCGCAGTCCGCACCACCCCCAGATCTCGCTGCGGATAGAATACGGAAGGATACGGGTAACCGCTGAGGACAAAAGTTCAGTGGACCCAAAATAATTATATAAATTAATGTCTGAGAGGGTAAGTACCTTTTCGGTCAGGTTGGCCGTGCTAGCACGTTTTCTCGTCGTCGGTACTCTTTGTTTCATTTCTTTACCATCAAATGGCGCTGGTAGATGTAGAAGCGAACCCCCTGGCTCAAGCGTATCTGCACAAAGTCCACTCGCATCCTGGGGTATACTGTATCGCTCTGAACAGACCAAAATCCAAGAATGCGATATCAGTACAACTTTTAGAGGTGAGCTGACCCGTGATCTAAATTTCCTTGAGTGCTCAAGCGTTTCAGGATTTACGCATAGCGTTGGACCAAGCATCTTCTGAAAAGATGCGAGTCACGTCTTTCTTCGTCATAGTGAAACCATCCATTGATACTTGAACAGGCTGAATGTTTTGATATTCTACTCCTCCACCCCAGGCGCGTTCTGTTCAGGAGCAGACCTCATAGAAAGAAAGTCTATGACTGATGCACAAGTGTGCGACTTTCTATCTAACATCAGAGAGGTTTTCAACCTTATCGATGACCTTCCGTTTCCTACTATCGCTGCCATCGATGGTCCCGCTTTGGGTGGTGGTCTTGAGCTCGCATTAACTTGTGATTTCCGTATTGCAGGTGAGAATATCCGTACATACCACCGACTCACGAAGTCAATTACCCCGAATAGCAAGCAACGTTACAAAAATGAGCTTTCCTGAGGTTCGACTTGGCATTATTCCGGGTGCAGGGGGGACCCAACGCACTCCTAGATTGATCGGGATGTCCAAGGCCAAAGAGTTGATATTCACTGGTAGAAACTTGACTGCACGAGACGCACAAGACCTTGGTACGTCGTTACTAGAACCCCATGACCAGCGTTTGATATCAAATGCTTTTAGGCCTCGTTGATTATGTCGCGGATCCATCGTCTACTGCGTTTGAACGTGCACTAGAACTGGCCAAAGACATGGCTTTGAGCGGTGAGATTCATCGACCTTGCTCCAGTTTTTTCTTTTTGACCCCTGACCCTTGAAATACAGCACCTCTGGCGCTTCGCGCAGCCAAAGCAGCCATGTCCCGTTCTTTAGATACTCCGTTGAACACTGCTCTGAATCATGAAAGGACTTGTTACGAATCACTCTTGGAAACAAAGGACCGAGTAGAAGCGTTGGTAGCGTTCCGTGAAAAAAGACTTCCAGTGTTTGTAGGAGAATAAAGCAATGTATGAATAGGTTATACAAGCGTATGAGTTAATGGGCGCTTGGATTAGCGCCCATTAAAGTAAGATCCTCCCGGCCCGCTTCTTCAACAATGATTTCCATCGCCAAAGCCCAACTCATTCGTCCCGTTTCACTATTACTACCTTTCAAACGGTTTAATTCAGCTCTCGCAGAATCCAGACAAGCCTTTCTCGAACCCCTCGAAGAACATCCAGGAATTTGGTGTCTCTCGCTCAATCGGCCCCGGAGCAAGAACGCCATCTCGACAACCTTGCTGAAGGTGGCACAGTTGTTTTATTGAGCTTTCAGTGGCCTTGACATCTTTATTGGTGATATCCAGGAACTGACTCAAAGTTTGGATGCGGCACAATTCGATAAGAGGTGATATTCATCGCTCATTCCATTATTTATTCCCCGGTCTCATCAGAAACATGCAGCATTCGGGTGCTCATTCTGAGGTCTAGCACTGACGGCTCCTTTTGTGCTGGCGCGGACCTCATAGAGCGGCGATCGATGTCTCAAATCCAGGTAGCCAAATTCTTGGCGGATCTACGAACTGCTCTCGGAAGACTCGAAACTCTGCCTATGCCAACCATCGCGGCTATCGACGGACCAGCCCTTGGCGGAGGTCTGGAGCTTGGACTTGCTTGTGATCTGCGCGTTGCAGGTACGCGTTTTAAAGCATTTCTCGATGGAGGAAACTCAATGGAACTATGTTAGGACACAGTGTAACGAAAATCGGTCTTCCAGAGGTTGCTTTGGGAATTATTCCTGGTGCTGGAGGGACTCAGCGTGCGACCAGACTACTTGGGGTATCCAGAGCGAAAGATTTAATCTTTACTGCACGTATGCTTTCTGCGACCGAAGCTCATGAATGGGGTAAGCCTCTGCCTTGCTTTCACAGTAGCATTCTTTTACAGTGAACACTTGCCAGGTCTCGTCGACTACATTTCATCTCCCGAGTCGAATGGCTTTGAGCGTGCTGTTCAACTTGCTTCGCAGATAAGCAAAAATGCTCCATTAGCACTTCGCTCTGCTAAGCAGGCAATTTCCAGATCAGAGGATATGGCTTTGGAACCTGGTATGCGCCTTGCAATGAATTTTGTTTCCGAAGGATTCATACTTCTTTCTCCTCCTAGGCCTGGACTTTGAAAGAGTGTCTTATGAAACCCTTCTCTCGACTTATGACCGTAACGAGGCTCTGGTGGCATTTCAAGAGAAAAGGCGGCCAGTATTCAAAGGTGAATAAGTTCAGAAATGTAGTTAGCCAAGAATAGCAATCCAATTATCCAATTAGCCTGGACTGTGACTTGTGAGTGTGACATTTCAGCGCTCAACCTCTCCTTTTGCTCTCCTTTGTCTCCGAAGGTAGACTCTAAAACCTCTTGACACGACATCCTCCTTCCATCGTCAACAATTGAACACTTCGGCTTTATACAAATCGGTTTATACAAAGGGATCTATTGATGTTAAGTATTCACGCTCGCCCCTATCTATATCTTTCCATGGAGCGATATCCATCACTAGCAAACGACCCAGTTCATCGGTTACCGCCTGAAATCGTTTCTAAAATCTTCGTAGCTTTCTGCTCGAGCGCCGACCAATGTAATCCGGTACACTGGGGAACTCGTAGCCGAATCATTCTGTCCTCAGTATGCGGGGCGTGGCGAAACATCGCTCATGCCACGCCCAAGTTGTGGTCAGAGCTCAGCGTTCATAGAAATATCAATTATGTTATAAAATCCAATCATTCTGATATGGCAACACAGTGGCTCAACCGGAGTGGCGTTATGCCTTTGGATTTGAACATCTCTCTACGCACGGACTATACGGGAGATATCTCCAACGCTTTCCCGGCTTTTGCTCATAGAATCCGTTCCCTCGAGGTCTATATCCCCATGCAACACTTTGAGCCTTTTACTCATCTTCCGAAGTCATCATTTCCCTTCCTTGAAAGGCTCGAAGTCAAATTTAGTGGCCGGGACCCATTCTACTTCTCCGAGCAAATGCAAAGCCAATACCCCAATGGTATTGAGATTTTTTCAGGCTCACACCAGTTGAAGCACGTTGACTTGAATGAAATCAGTTCTGACTGCATACTGGAAACTGTGAAGTTTCCACCGGGTGTGTTAACGTCGCTCATCATTGATGCCACTTTTACCTGGGGCACTCAATTCCCCACTGTTTACTTCGATGTGTTACATTCTTACAATCCCTTGAATTGTCCGCCTATGAAGAAGACACTGGTTATGCTGTAGCTTTCTTTCGCTGTTTGTATGCGCCTCTGCTGAAAGATCTGTGTCTTTCATGGGAAAGTAAAAATCACGCAGAGCTTGTTGTACAACTTGCAAAATTTCGCGACCGCTCCACAGTGTCCCTCTCGTCCTTGCAATTATTGAAATTTTTAGGCCGTGTTATCTCAGGAGAGGATATAATCCCACTGGTCGCTGTATTTCCCTCAATCAGAATCTTACGAATCATCAATTCAAACAGAGGGCTGAACACCAGGGCTTTGATGAGAGCACTTGTCTACAACCCGGACTATCCGGGCCTTCTTTATCTACCCAATCTTGAAGAACTGCAATTAGAATCGAACACAGTCGAAGAAAAGGAGGTCCGTGACCTCATTCAATCACACTGGCACTTGAACAAGGATATCATTGATGCGAGCCAGTCTCTAGTACCTGTTGCCGGGGCTCGCCGTTCAAGGCTGAGAATGGTAAAGATTGTAGTCTCGGCTTATTCATATCTGGATCCGGGTCATTTTAGGGAGTTGGAACGTAAATCAGCCCTCCACGGCATAAAGTTAAGGATTCACCTACAGAATCGATATAAGTATATTCAATAACCGACTTGGAGAGCCACTGACTTAGAGATGTGCCCACTTTCTTACAAGTTATTACTTTAAAGCGATGTAAAAAGCGAGCCTTCTGTATTTTCGGGAGCTCCAACTTCAACGACTTCAATGATACGCCCATCTTCTGAGACTTGGAGTCTACAATTGTTGCTTGTTCATTTTGAAGAGGGACGAGCAAACTTTTTTATTTCGTAAATTTGTATGTAAGGATGTTTGTATGTAACTGGTGTTTCGACAAGATGAACTTAGACGTTGTCACTCCTGCCTAACCCAACATTTGTACAACAATCATCATCCCATCCCTCTCAATAGGGGCCAACGAACTATAGACGCCATCGGCCTCTACTTCTGATCGATTTGGGAATGTCATGGTAAACACTCGCAAGCAGTCCACCTCCAGTGCAGATGTCCCCACATCATGGAGCCTGGTAGGAATCCATCGAGACTGAACCATTTCCACCACCAACAGATCGCTAAAAGTTGTCGCAGCAACATTCAACAATCTTAGGGACCGCAGTCGTGGGATGATAGCAGCCTCCTGCAGACGAAGAGAGCTAGTACGATAGCCATGGAGGCTTTCTATGAAATCCGACGATATGGGACTGCATTCAGGGGAGATACCATTGTCGTTGACAGTGAGATTATGGAGAGTTGGGAGATGGACAAGGATATCAACCAGGTTGACATCGGAAATGGATAATTGGTGAATTGAGAGTGTTGTTAATTGGAAAGATGACTGTTTTACAAATACCATGAAAGGCTCGAAGTTATTCCAGGACTTTCCATCTATACGTTCCTCGGACGTAGACTTCTCCAAATGAAGTGTTTTCAACGAAGGAAGTCTGAGGAAAGGTAGTACTGAGCCTGAATTACAAGACCACCAAAATCCATGGCGTACAGTCAAAGTTTCTAACCTCGAAGAGGAGGTAATTGTCATGGGATCTACAGCGTTTCTGGCACGCCATGATTCTGTTACCCGTAATGAAAACAGGTTGGGACATCTATCAAATAAGTTCTGGATGTCAGTCTGGTCAGGACAAAAGTCCAGATGAGATAATTGAGGATAGCAATTGAATCCTGGGGCAAGTACACCCCCAAATGTATCTGATTCCAAGCTCAGGCTTTGGAGATTCAATGCTGTACCAATAAATGGAACAAGATCTTCATCATCCACACATCTAGGCATGCACAGTGTGCTCAGAACCGGGAATGAAGCTGGCAGGATCCCGTCACACTTCAGAAACTCCCCAACGTTATAGTAACCACAGCTGAAGGAGAGGTTCTGCCAGCGGACTACCTGCCCAAAAAGCTGCTTTAATGATGGGTGGAGTACTCCTGGTTTCGAAAAAGGGCGTTTCTTTATGTCAAGGTTGACCGTCATCGGGCATTGCTGGGACCGATCAAGGAAATTGGAAAGCGGAAAGAACCGTTCTGCAGGCTCCTCGTCATGGTCTGCCCTCATTCTCCATTGTAATGATATCCTAGACCATATCGCAGGCATAGAAAGCGCATTTACACGCCAGCGTGAGCAGACCGAGCTAATCACCATGGCAGGTTTGCTCCTGAGAGCCTGAGAGGCGTGCATGGGTAGCCTGCGCTTAAGACCGACAACCCGAAAGTTGTTCGTATCGCAGCAGACATTAAAGATTTCCTGTAAGATTTCGTCGGGAACTTTGCGACAAGGTGAAAGTAGACATCGCAATTGAGAGGCATACTGCTCCAAGTGTTCTTTTTCCTCTTTAAGGCGTTCTAGACAGTGAATTTCTGCTTCGTAGTCCTCAAGGTCTCGTTGGATGTTTTGGAGGACCGAGGCGACTTCATCTGGCTGGACAGAGGCAGGACCAGATTCCGTGCGCAGTTTATCGTATAATCCAGGAAGATCGACGGCTACGCGAGGAATGAAAGTGTTTCGACCGCAGGAAGGACAGAGAGGCATGTTCAGCAAGACGGGCGCCGCACCTTGTTGCACACGCTTAGTCATGCGTGAACTGGCTGTTCTAGTCCTATAGCTACTAGACTTTCTATCGGACGCGATGCTCTGTTTCGAATTACCGATCATTCCTCTCCTACGCGCCACTGCGGAAGCCATGAACCATTTGACCTCATTCAACTCCGTCCTATCTGTTTATGTCGCCTCCCAGTTGATAGCAGCGCGATCTACCGAAAAATCCATTCCAGATACGACACAGCTATAATCGTGTTGACTCTTCTACTGTGATTGTAGACTGTATCCTGGTATGGTACGAGCCAATGTCGTTTGCGATCGAAGTTTGGTAAATACAGCTGGTGCCTCGCCTGAGTTTAGAAAGGAGAGCTATGGCGAGTTTCACGTGGTGCTGTGCGACATCATGTTTACTTTGTTGCCAAAGGGAAGCTCATACACTGTACAGCAGGATCGTGGCCGGAAACGGAAGATACTGCTAAGAGGAATGAACCCGGAGTCCTTATATGTGCAGGACTCGTATCAGACAGAATCCCTTGTTCATTACAATACATGAAGACTTAATGATTAGCGACAGTAGAAGTACATGCACATTCACTCAATACACTTTATTTAAACCATTTGCGGGTCTACCGCATCTACTTTATAGTCTCCCCATTTGACTTTACGAAGCATCCACCATTGGGCGGTGGCCGAATATGGCCACGCACTGGACACCTTGCCATCTTTTCCTGTCCGGTAGTGCGAGGCGCAGCCGACGAAAACAGAGCGTTTGATATCGACTTGAAGCTTGTCATTGTACTTGTCGGTAGCTTCCCCTATAACGTCGATAGAGTACACTTTCTCCGGGTGCTTGAGGATTGGGGTCATGAGTTTCAAAATATACTCGATCTGGAATACAGATTAGGAACGCTAGAGAGAAGCTGAGGCAACCGACCTGGTTTTCTTCCGTATAAAGCACAGATGTATGTCCTGTCGTCGCGTTTGGACCTATTCACCAAAATTGGTTTCTCGAAGACAGCAGGATTTATATACTAACCTCCAAGCATGAAGAAGTTTGGGAACTAGGGCAGCGTTAATCATCTTATTTTGTAACACATAACGAGGGGCATACTCCAGGTACGGCTGTAGCCATATACGCTGCGGGTCCACTTTTGGAGTCGTAATATTCTTGAATGGTGTTTTGAGTACCCTTCACATGCACTGGGAATCGATCCTGTTGTCCAAGGAAATAATAAATAGCGATGCATAGGCCAAAAGGAAATACAACACCGTAACGAAACCCGTAGCGCAGATGATGACATCGAAAGGTAAATTATTACCTATAAGCTGCATTAAATTTGTGCGAAAATCATGTTTCGAGATCGAAACAAATACCAGTTTTGGTGATAATTCCATGTTCAGTAATAGACTCGATACCGTCCCAATCCATGGATACATTCGGCCTGTGTAAACTAGCGAGATAGTTTGTATCAAAAATGACTCGTTTGCACCCCATGGCTGTCGGGGCGCGAGTAAGTCACACAACGGGGAAACCACGATCAACCTCACTATAGATGGGAGTCAAATGTTTCGCGTATTTCTTTGGCGCGTTGTATTTAATGTAGAGTTTAGCGGCCTACCAAGTTCTTACCGTCAATCAGTGTACAACAGCTATAGAACAGACGCACTAGAGTGGACAAGTAACGTGTCAGGGCAGACTTGAAGATGGCCAAATAGACAAATTCTGTCTGATAAACTGCTATCAGTGGATTGCAGACTCGGATCATCACAGTGCAAACGGACTTTGAAGAACTGGCTTGCGCGGTAAATCCGTATCCAGAAAGGAAGATATTTGAGTAGCCAAATTTCCAACTTGTTATACGGAGCGCGAAGCTTGAATATGAATAAATGTGGTTGGTTATCAGAAAAAAAAGTGAGATCGTCCTCACGTTCCATAGGAACCAATTTGGAGTCCTGCAGAAATTTACGACTTCGACTGAGGGATCCTGCGATATGATGGGTACAAATTGAGTCCTATGGTTCTTTTATCTGTATCTTGGATCCAGGAATCATACAAACCACGTACGCTGAAGCACCATTCCCAATAACTGCTACTCGTTTTCCAGATAGTTTCACTTCATGATTCCATGCTCCAGAATGGAAGATATTTCCTTTAAACGAACTTATGCCACTTATTTCAGGTAGCTTTGTGACCTCCAGAATTCCCACCGCGGATATGACGATTCTCGCTGTGGACTTCTTCTCTTCGTTGGATAGTAGGTCTTTGGTGATTATTTCATAGCACCGGGTCTTCGGGTCCCAGTCGACAGATTTTACGAGCGTGTTGAATTGAACATGAGGATAGATATGGTACTTGGTGGCCAAATCCTTCCAGTACTGGTAAATTTGAGGCTGGTATGGATGACTATTGGGCCAATCGGCCTTTAGGTCTGAAGAAAGGGAGTAGAAGTGTACAGGGACATCGCTGGCACAACCCTACTCCGCTGTAAGTCTTGTAAAGAGAAGAAAGCAAGCAAGGACGAACTGGGTACGTATTAGCCTATTTCGAGGAGAAATGTTAATTAACAGGTTATGACTCCGAAGGTGGTTATAGCCAGACCCTCCATGTTCCCCCAACATCGTCGCCTTTTTCGTAGATCTATAGTCATGATAAGAACTTCGAAAATCCTAGTTGGAAATCACTTACAACTAAGTCGTCGAATCCGGGAAACTTGCGCTTGAGAGCAATAGCAAACGAAACCCCACCGATTCTATCAACTTCATGAGATGACGGAATTCGAGGACGAGGGATCTTACCCTGCACCAATAACCGCTACTCTCGTACGTCGAGTATCGCTGTGAGAGTACATGTCGAACACGGGGTTACTTATCCCGAACTATCCCAAACCGTTTGGGTGATATTAATAATGACGGGAAGAGTGGATACACTCACTGTAAGTAGTATGTATACATCATAAGGTCCTGTCAATAATGTTAATGTACCTGTCCTGCTACAACTTCGTGTGATTATTTGCCAGAGAAGCGTCGAAAACGTTAACAGCTCCGGGATCCACATCTGGATCTATCTGGATCTCCTCCAAGGCCTCGCTACTGCCCTGCTACTTACCAGTACTTACCTCGTCAGCCACTCCCATACCGAGATGATGAATCCATGTAGAACGATAAACGTCGTGGGAATGACACAAAGGGCCCCGGAAACTCCCCCAGACCTTGTCCGGAATAACGTATTTCAGGCCAAATGGTTGGCCTTCTTGTCCTACTATAGCAATACTATAGCGTACTTTGGGCTGAACCATAAATCTCGATGCCAAGAGCGCTGAGGCAATGAAAGTTCAAACAATTCGCCTTTTCAATATTTGGAACTGGTGCGCGGGAGGATGCTTGGATGGTTTTTAGCATACCTAGAAGCTTGGGGGAGCGTCCAGGAGTTTTTAGCAATGCTTTTGCTTCGTTTTGGATTCACGTGACTATCCCTGTCATTAGCGTACCTCGAAAATCCTAGCGCACTTTAGGGCCCTTGGCCGAACAAGGTCTAATAGGAGTTTCCGGGGCCCTTGACAAAACGATTAGTGTAGAAAGTAAGTACGTACATAGCAAGATGAAAATCGTGCCTGTACCCAACCTCATAGCAAGCTACTTCAAATTATTATTAATAAGTGTACTAGTAGTATACTGTAGACAGTCACTGAATTCCTTTCTGTTTTTGGATATGACTGTCATTTTTGGAAACATCTATTAATGCTCAGCCTGAGTACGGTAAAGTGATGCAAAAAGCGAGCCTTCCGTCTCTAAAAGATTTTGGGGAGCTCCAACTTCAACGATACGCCCATCCTCTAAAACCAAGACTCGGTCATAGTCCACGATCGTTGCTGCCAGATTCGTTCATTCTGAGTAACAATATAAAAGTATTGCACTTCACTCACATATACGATGAGCTACAGATATTACCGTAACATCACGAAGAGCAGTTTTGAGCACAGCGCGGAGACGCCGGTCTGTGGCCGAATCCATGCTGGACGAAGCCTCATCTAGCACAACAATTTTCCGTTTCTGCAGAAGTACTCTGGCGATACACAAAAGTTGACGCTACGCGAGTGAGCACCCTGCAGTAACTAAATCAGAGGAAAACAACTCACCTCCCCATTCGAAAACTGTAAACCATCTGCAGACATAATGGTATCCAGTTTCTGCTCCAGATTTGAGACAGCTTGGTGTAATCCCACCAGATCGAGTGCATCCCAGATTTGATTATCCTTGATGCTCTCTGAACAACCCAGCGTCAGATTATCCCGTACAGAAGCAAATAGAAGGAACGGGGTCTGCGAAACAGTGCTAGTGAAAAAGGAAATCAGTGTCTTGTAGCCTAAGGAAAACAATACAGACCTGATATTGAAGCGAAGTATACTCAGGGGTACGCTGGAGATATTCAACCCATCAATCAGGATGCTTCCAGACAGATTTGGTGATGAAATGCCACGAAGAAGTGCAAAAACGGTACTGCTCTTTCCACTCCTGGTATTGTGATGAGCTTACGATGAACGATCTCCTGATACATCTGCAAACTTACCCTGTCCGTCCACAGATACCAAGTTTCTCACCACCGCGAATGGAGAAACTCATATTATGAAGAACTGGATCCAGCTCCTCCCTGGGTCAATATTAGTATGCTGTCAGATATGTACGCAAAAACACACCTGTAACGAAGTGAAACATCTTTGAACTCAACAGATCCACGTTCTGGCCAATTGACAAGGTCGTGGGACTCCCCAGATTCTTCTTCCTTTTGTACATCCAGCTCAAACACTCGTTCAACCGAAACGATACCGTTTTCTACCCTTGTATAGGCAAGTAGTAGGTTGATGAGACTCTGCGAGAGACTGACAAGCTGGGAGAGAGCTATGCCGAGGAAACCCCGGAAGTAGATCCACGCAATCCCACCGCGAGAGCGGCGATTGCGATAGCAAGTACCGCCGTTAGAAGGTTCAGGGAAGTGCGTCTACATGAGAAATCAATACAGGAACGATGAAGATAAAATGAAGGCCCTTGCAAAAATCGAATCCCCGCGTAACGGTAATACATGGGAGCTTGAGCCCGGTCCAGATGATACATGCTCAAACGTTTGAAATGATCCTCAGATTGAAAGGCACGGATGGTAACGAGGCCTGTGAGTGTAGTGGTAAAAGAGGCATACATCGGGGTCTTGGAGCTCATTGTCAAGCGTTGCAATTGGCGCGAAGTAGCCTTTGGAAATACATCAGTTCAAAAACGAACTTAAAGGGCTTTTATACTCACCAGGTATACTCTCTGGAGATACCAGTAAGACGCCCCAAGGAACGGAATTGAAATGGCCAACCACGGCACCTGCACTGAAGATAAGCAATATGTCGACTATCTGAAGTTAAGAACGAAACGGACCGCTATAAGAATCAAAATTAAGGCTCCAACTAGATATTAATCAGCTTGATATTATTCACGGTAGACTTTGCCACTGACCAACGTAAACAGCGGTGAACGTGAAGTCTTGGAGGGCCCGTGGAAATGCGAAATCGGTAATGTACATGTCCTAAGAATAATATCAGGACATCAATTGTTCATCGCGTACATAGGACACATACCGAGGACCAGCGATTTTGCAACTTGGACAGCGGAGTTTCTTGGAAATATGTCACCGGAGCAGCAAGAACAGCTGCGAGCTGTCGAGCGTGAATAACGATGGATGCATGAGGGGCAGTTAATTGCGTATACACATAGAGTGTAGTGAAAGACGCGCAAAAACACGCTACAGTAAATCCAGCGTAGCCGCCAAGCCAGGGACCATGGTGTGTGATGTTACTTTCAGACCAGGTTTTGAGCAGAATCTGTTGTCAAAAAATGGTCAGCAATTTAGAATTTTTTATTGTATTGGGATTACCTGGAGCCCAATTTGCAATCCGGTATAAAGAAGTATGCAAGAGAAACAGACTGCAAGGCGCTTCCATCCGCACTAGATAAAAAAGTTAGTGAGGTTGGATGGACATGTAATGATTCGACTCACGGCCCTGAAATAGAATTTGTATGGTGTCCAAGAGGAAGCCACTGGAGCGCCTTTTTGTTCCTCATCCAATTTCTTTTTGGGTGATAACAGGTTGTTGGTATCAACGAGTATCAAGGGATCAGCAGATCCACTGTCTTCTTCGATCTCAGATTCACTCCGCTCGCCAACATATCGCAGAATATCATGACCAGCTCGCAATTCCGAAAAGGAGCCTTGTGCTACCACAGTACCCTGCTTGAGAACGATGATCTTATCGGCCTCTTGAAGATGTTGGACTAATGTTATATTAGCGACATACTATAAGCGGAAAGGAGCAGAAACTCACGATTGTGTGTGACCAACATCACAGCCCCTTTGCGAAGCAATCCTCGTTCAGCTGCGAATAACCGAGAGAACACTGCCTTGGCCGTATGAGCGTCCTAAGCGAGATATGAGATTAGGATGAAAAACTGTGTTGAGATACGCACAAGGGCTGAAAAGCAGTCATCAAGAAGTGTCACATCGCATTTGGCGTATATGGCGCGAGCGAGAGACTGCAGTTTCGAGTAGGTTAGCCGACAACACATCTAGATTGAGAACATACGCACGATACGTTGTTTCTGTCCTCCACTGACCGACCCTCCCCCTTCGCTCATGACAGCCATATCTCCACCAGGTATACGTGCCAGATCAAGCTGCAGAGCACAAGCTTCAAGTACAGTTGAATACCATGTCAGATCATAAGGATTGTCCATAATGATATTATCTCGGATCGTAGTAGGCCATAGGAAAGCATCTTGAGGGGCGTAAGCAACACGTCTGGTGCGAAGTGTCCGAGATCCTGATATCAGGTACGTTTCGTTCAAGAGACTTTTCAAAAGGATAGATTTACCCTAAAAATGAACATAAGATATGTGCTCAGATACGCTTTGGGATCGTGGCTTACAGCCCCCACGGGTCCTATGACCATCGTGAGGCTCTCTGGATTGAGAACAACACTACAGTCTGAAAGCAGCACTTGTCCGCCTTCCTTGGAAGCGATGGTTGCATTGTCCAGATACAAAGGAAGTGGATGTTCAGAAAGCGACAACGCCTCCGTAGATTGCTGTATGCTCTCCTGAGATATATTTTTCGCATTCAAAGTGTTTTTGCACGGACGAGACATCGAGAGGATCTTTCTCAGGCAAAGATCTAAGAAAGCAATTGAGTATTTTATCAAAGTGCCGTATAATCACTTCCTTACAGAAAACTTGCAATTCGCTGCATACTCGCGTAAGAGGCCAACAAAAGCGGAAAAACAGTTCCCGACTGTACTGATTGGGAGCGTAAGAAGGTTCTGACACAAAAATTATGACTTGATCATCTAAAGACGACGGCAGCTGAACTCACAACAACAGTCAGGATCGTAAATAGCTTTTCAGGACGAAGATCTCCGGCGCCGATGCCAACATAAGTTCCCAAAGCTGCGAGACCAGCAAAGTTGATTGAAGCTGAGGACAGTACACCAACAATCACAAGTTTTGCACTATTCGGGAAGTCGGTTTACAAGCAAGTTTCGTCACCAAACAGGTACGTACAAGAATCCGCGAAGCTGGGCAATCTCAGTATGTCGGACGGGCTCGACCCATCTGCGGGTCGTATCCTCTACGGCGAGTAGCTTTACTGGGATGATTTGCGACATGATGGAAGTCTATGGGTCACTGTTACTACGGTTCAATGAACGGACGAACAGGACGTACTAGAATCTTTAATCGTGCTTGGGTAGAGCCCATCCAGGCTTTTTGTGCCTTGGCTACGCGCTTGCCTATATAACTGGTAATAACGAAGAACAGCACCATGATGGTAATGGGTGGTATCATGGCAAACTCGCCCTATTCCAAAATCACTGACCCGTACATAGAGAAGTTTAAAAAAGACTTGCCTGGAACCAAAGGATAACCGCGGCGACTACAATAGAGACAGAGGATGTCCAGGTTTCGTGGAAGAACGCGATGCCTTCACAAACCCGTTCGACATCTACAGACCTGTTTTACCGTCACAAGAGAGCTGCATTGGTATAACGAAGGGACATACATATAGGTGACAGCAGTGCTACGACCTTCACTTTCAGCAGCGTCGGCAGAAAGCAAGAGTGATTTGTCGAATATGGCGCTGACTCTGCCAAGTTTTAGTGAGTAATAACGCCAACACGAAAATATATCTGCTAACGTACAAAGCTGCGCGATAGCACACAACCATGGTATACACTAAGGTAAAATTAGAGAAGCAGATTACTTCAAAGGATAACGGGCTCACCTTATCCCAGTATAAAGATGTGCAAAACGCGATGGAGAGGTAGACAAGGGCATATGCTCCAATCAAAGCCATCCGTGGGCTGCATCTTGAGGGACAGATCCATCATCCATGTACGAGCCAATAAATGTTAGCATCGACTGGACAAGGTAAGTTTGTGAGAACGTTGCAGCTATGAGCAGAAGCTTTGGTCCAGCAGGAGCCGCGAACATGAAAAGAAGGCTCGAATGGAGGGCAGGAAAATATCGCGTTTTGTTTTCGCATCCTTCCGCCGTTTGTGGCTGAGATCGCAGTCAGTCAACACAGACCTTTAATAAAACACCGAAAACATACAAGTAATCCAACGCCTCCGACATCTTTGCATTAGCAAGTCCCGACGACATGTCTGGAGGTAGACCAAACTCGTTGATATCATCCAGATCAAAGGACCGTTTGAACCCTCCGTATAACACGGGATACAAATAAACAAAAAATAATCGCGCAAATAACGAAGAGGTAGATTCGCGAGCCGTGGGCTGTAGAAGATCGTTTAGTTTGGCGGTAAAAGAGAGGCAGAAATACGAACCATGTCATCAGGTTTGAGGAGTCTTCTTTTATGCCAAAATTCTACCAGAAGCAAAGCACACCCGTACGGAAAAAGAGGTGGCAAATGCTGGAAAGAAGGCTTCATGGTCCAGACCGGTGATCGCGTACGTTCGAAGTTGGGTCGCGGACATTAGTACGCTCAGTAACAAGTAGAGAGTTAGCAGCGTGCTGGGGGCAGGAACGACGAGTGTGATGAAGATACGAGAGCGTAAGAACGAAAACCTGACGAAAGCATGTTCAATACGCTTCAAACAATGCACGATGCTGAGATCAACCCACAGAAGCTACGACTTCAACAGTATAAGCCCTTGTAGCCCAAAATCCCCAATCATCTTTAGGAACAAGCACAATTGTTGCCAACAAACTGACAAACAACATAGACCCAAAGAATAATTTTGCGCATGAGAGGAGATCGAAGATGTTGCGTGTGATGCGAGTCTTCTGAGAGAGAAAAGTAACTCGAAGGAGCGCGAAAAACACAAAGGCGACCGATGGATTATTGACATGATCCTTGAAAGGCAAAATTTAAGAGGCAGCTCTTTCTCGACGTGTTCTGAGAGATCAAGTACCTATACTGAAATCCGAGTGTGAAATCCATGCGCCTGCAAGACGCAGCAGGTCCAAATGACGCTTCGTCGCTGCAGATGGAGGCCATAGCAGAAAAGAAGGGGCGGAGAAGGGTAACTGTATAAACACCAACAGTCCATTGTGCTTGTGAGTACCAGAGTGGTCGAAATTGAGAGACAAATCCAATCATCAGAACGGAATGAATAGGATTGGCAAAATCAGATAAGATGTCGGATACCGGAACTGAGCGGGTACTGATTCTCATTCACAGTTGATTAACCACCATGCTCCCTGGCTCAATCCCAGCTTCATGTCTTCTTCATTCAACTGCACATTCCAACCTCTTCCAGATCTTGGCTCCTCCAACGCACATCCGTCCCAGGACCATGCAGAACAAGTTATCCTCTTACTGACATCTTATCTCAAAAGCTAGCTGTGAACCAGTCTCTCTCGCCAGAGAGCTATAAAATCCTGAGGGGTGCTTTTGCAGCCACTTTAATGCAACGCCTTGACCTGAATGTCCTTTTGTTTGCCGAGACTTGCACAGATTTCATCGATGACCCGGAAGGAGTCCCGATTCGCATCGTACGCACAGAAAAACAGGCCAATTGTTCGTGGGTAGATTACTGCAACGCATTACAGGTGCTAGCAGATAATGAAGACAATGACTTTTGCTTGGACGACGCACGTGTGGAAATGGCAGTAATGACGGAACTATATCCTCCAATATCCGCGTTTATCATTTGGGCTTTAGCGGATCAGCATGACGCCGCATTCGTACCGCAAAGTATTGTATTCGGTGTACATGTGGACGGACCCACAGTATTCATCGACTTGCTGGTGGATAGTGCCCTCATCTGCAAAACTACTCTTGACCAGTTTGCTGCACAGGTTGCTGCCATCACTGATTTCATTGTCTCTTCCCCATGCTCCTCATGTACTACAACCAACGTCCCGTTTTCTTCCCAGTTATTGTCTTGCGCTCCTCGGATTGTTAAACTCGAAGATGAACATATTGTGCTCGAGTGGCTCTTTCAACATGCAGAACATCGTCCGGATGCGATTGCACACGAAATCTATTCGTCTATGGACTCCCAGCTCAAATGCTCACTTATGGCGAGCTGAATAAACAAAGCAATGTCCTTGCGCACTGGATGCTGACAAATGGAATGCAAATAGAGAATAAAGTGTGTTTATGCTCAACCCGGTCGGTCCGCTTTTACGTTGCAATGGCTGCTATTCTAAAAGCAGGAGGGTGTTATGTTTCGGCGAGTTTTACTTTTCAGTGTGTCCTTTCACTGACTCTGACCTCCTAACCCATATAGATCGACCTGAACTACCTGCAGAGCGGAAACGCTACATCGCACAGGACAGCAGTTCACGCTGGGTATTTATAACCAACGCACAGGATACAGAGATATTTGGTGACAGAGCTCTCATGCTCTCGGATGACTTTATACGCGAAGTTCAATCAGAACATGGAGCACAAAATGTCTCTCGAGCTACCCTGTCTTCTTTGGCTTACTTGCTCTATACTTCAGGTATGTAGCATTCAGTCAAGTTGGATGAGTGTTAATTTTGCATACAGGAACAACGGGGAACCCTAAAGGATGTCTTCTCGAGCACCGCGGTCTCTACTGGGCGATGCAGTCATTCTGTAATCTCCCAAAGCCAGTCACAGACCCAAACACCGACAAGCGTTTAGCGTTGGCCTGTGAGTCTTATTGTGACAATACTGGAAATATAGAATCTCTTAATCAGTACTCGCTCGTCCAGCCACTGCATTCGACGTCCACATATCTGAGATCGTTCAAAGTTGGTGTCTCGGTTCCCGACTCGTCAGCGCGCCAAGGGTTCGAACTGTTAACCCAGCTGCGAAAGTATATCATCGATATTGGAGTTACCCACATCGGGATGGTTCCCAGTATGATTGAGGCTTTGCTTGGGACACCGGAAGGCCTTCCAATCAAGTATCTAGTATCGGGAGGGGAGAAGATCACTGACTTCCGTGAGCTACAGAATCTTTTTGAACTAATTATCGGACATGGTCTCACTTAGTCCTACTCAGCTCCTTCAAAAATGGTCTGCACTTCCGAATGTCATCTTGGCAAATTTTTATGGGTGAGCCATCTTTTTGAGCATCATGACTAGACATATAACCCTTGCCTGAAACAGCCCTACGGAGGTCACTATAGGATGCACGTCGCGACGGGTAGGTTCAAATGATCGTAAGGAGAATATTGGTCGCCCATTCCCTTCCTGTTCTGCATTATGTCGTGGACCCCGAATTGAACGTAGTACCCATGGGATGCCCCGGCGAACTGATTATTAGTGGGGCCTTTGGTTGCTCGTGGTGAGTAGTAGGGTTTAGAAAGATATAATACTCTGAAAGCTTCTCGCTCATAGGATATCACAATTTACCAAGAAGCAACAGCGAAAAGCCTTCATAGAATTCCCTGAAACCCGGCTGTAGAGCGTACCGGACTGGCGATCTTGGTGCGAGTTTTCTACGTAGTATTTGAATCCGTCATTTAACCTCTCCCACTCTTCCTCATCCAGTTCGAATGATGCCCGACCACTCTATCGAAATTATGGGCCGAATCGACCTCCAGGTCAAATACCGCGGGGTGCGAATTGAAACAGAGGGAATATCTTCCATTCTCCGAGCTGCCGTAAAACCCATACTCGACTCACTTGAAGCGTCTACCTTCATCACCTCACATCCACAAATAAGCAAGAACTCCTTGTCAGCTTTGTCGCAACTGCCAACAGCAAAATCTCCGTCATGGATCGTCGGTCCGCTGTTCCACGAGTAGTATCGAAGCCGGAAGTCCCGGAACAAGAGGAGATGATGAAAAATATGAAGAAAGCGGTAGAAGCGCAGTTACCTGCGTATCAGCGGCCGGCATATATCATCCCAGTGGAGTTCATACCACTCAGTTTGAATGGTAAGACAGATAATAAGATGTTGGCTCATGTGTTGAGTAAGATGGATATGGGAAGAGCTACTTGCGCTACAGAGATAATTAAGATTATGCATGCTTACCAACATTTGACCACGTCCTCTTTTAGAACTTCAATATTGATATTCCTCCTGGAGAAAAGCTAGACTGGTAGTGGTGAAACAAGTAACAGTATCCCATTTTCTGCTGTAATCTACTTGCTCTCATTCGACCATCACATCGTATAAACGAAATGCTCACGTAAACACTTTTTTAATTGCATGAGGTACTGGTTCCGTAGAACTCGCTTTGGCCCGGCCTGTTCGGCCCGACTTCAGAGGCGCAATTCAAGAAGGAAAATACGTCGAGAAGATTCAGAAAGGTTCCAAAGAGGTGCGAAATCTTTCTTCCTTCATATTTCTGTCAAGATGATTCTTTCCTTTTTTCCTCGCGATTTTGATGAGGGGAGCCTCCCGTTTCTCTCACAAACTTTTTAATCGACTTCCGTAGGCTGCGAAATTATGGGTTTCCAAGATCGCCTGAGATATTCTCGTTTGTTCAAATCTCGCGGTTCTGATTGAACGATTTCTGCTCGAAAGGATATCTCTCAACGGGTTTGATGAAACTGTATTTCGCGGCCTGCTCCGGTTGGAGTAGAAATTTTTGTGGTACGTCCGAGGAGATTAAATTCTGACCTAGCACATGGTCTCCATCTCTATCGCCTAGTAGGCCACATTATCCATCACGACAATGAGAACAGGGCTGGACAATGTAAACAGGAGGCGAACGGCCCTTTGACGGATGACGGTCACTCAGAGATCCAACGACATCCTTTTAAGGTATCATTGCTTTTCATTATCATGTCCTGTCTATATTACAACAAAGCATAAGGGACGCCTGGATTAGCATATATATAAACTGACCCTAGTCTGACAATCCTTTCTTCTTCACTTCTGCGGATACCGAAAAATTTCTGTTCTGGCTCGCTGCATCCCACACGAGCTATAATCCTTTTCCTCTGGGCTAAAGGAGACGTGGGGCACACATTCCCGTTGCGCATATGCCTCTTGTGAGCACGAGAGCCTGTAAAATCTAGCCCACAATAATCACAGAACGTAAGAGCTCGGCTGGCCGAGATGGCTACGGTTAATGTGACCTAGCCAGATAGGAAAGTACACAGAGGCGAGTCAGCCTAACTGAATAAAAGAATTAATGAATAGCCCACCGACGTACCTTCCAGGTTATGTTTCGCGGTGTATGACTTTCCGCAATGCGGCTCGGGCATTCGAATCTTCCCTCCGCGTTACGCCGCCATCCAGGGCTTTTCCCTGGGCCGGAGGCACGCCATTCTATAGGTCCTCGTGGTGAGTAATCTTCGCGTCCAAAAGAGAAGGGTTAACGCACCCCGACTGTCAGCTTCCCGTCCCCTTCGTCAATACCAGCAGCGGTTGAGGCAGAACAAAGTCCCTCGATGTTTGACAGGGATTTGGGAGAATGAGGACTGTGATCGGGGAAACCATATATGTGTTGCTTGTATTTGCAGGTAATCCCATGGCACTTCCATTGAAAAGTGGTGAATGTAAAGTCTCCAATGTTGGTCCGCGCGTTGCCAAATTGGGAGCATAAGGTGGTTGATGTTGGTGAACGGGTGCTGCCGCCTGTGTCGCGCAATACCACTGACTTCCCCGGTCAAAAGATTGCAAGCTCGAGCCCTGAGCCAATGTGGGACACGACGGGAATTGTAGTTGATGGGGAAATAGGAACTGTATTCAGATCCTGGTGAACTCCCGTCGCTGGATGTTGAAGACATGGTCGATATGGCGTTCGTGAACCCATACCCGGTCATTTCGTTGCTACCCGGATGCCGAGTGAAGGGTCTGCCCGTGTTCTTCATGGCATCAACTTGGATCCTAAGGCTACTTGAATCGGACTCTTCGAAGCAAGAATTCCTTCAAAGGGTTAGTATTTCGATGGAAAATCGATAGTAATAAGATATTTTACCTAGATGACATGTTGTCACTAAATAATGGTCCGTATTCCTTGCTAGTGGGGTGATAAGCAGTCTTCGACCCAAGGTAGTTCATCGTATATATACTGTCAGGAATGTGTCTAGATGGATCTTCCTCGAACGTCTCGTGTAAAGCTAAGTTTCTAGTATTCCAGTGGTTATTCATCTAGAAGGTGGACGCTATTAGGTT
>JADNRY010000242.1:0-94072 GCA_015501585.1 Rhodocollybia butyracea
AGCTTGTTCACCAAGATGCCTTTCTGCCTCCCGGACTTGTTTAGCCTTGCCCCGAAGCTACCATATCTTGTTATCCATGAACCATGAGTCCCGAAGTTCCCTTTCTAATCATCGTTCTTACCCTTTTACGCACATTCCTTGTTCGACTTTTTTTTTTCAAATGCATTGTCCTTGGTCCTGTTAGCATTGTATATTGTTATACGCCAATCACTTACCTTTTGGGTTGCTTATTGTCTTACTTTTGTAGATTAAACGTTCGGACTATACTCGCTCAAATTTGTAAGTTTTTCTTGTTAAACTTGTTATGGTTCACCTTGTATACTGTGGTGTAGTCATGTACTATGTACCCTGAACCTATCTTGATTGTTTTGCCTTTGGGGAATCCTGAACTATTCCAGCTGCTTTGCCTTTAGAGAATACTGCACTCACATGCTATCTTGCTTCTCTGGCAACTTTTACACTGTTAGAGTCTCAGTCAGTGGAAGAAAATGTATGTGTTTGACGCTCTTGACAAGGCCCTTGTGTGTTGTGCAAGAGGCATTCAGTTATCTTGTTGCTTCATGGTCACCAGCTCAAAATGCTTTAATTACCCTCTGACAAGGTCGTGCAACCTAGGCCGGAATAGAAGCGGAGCCGATGTGTAGGGCCGAAAGGCAAGGTCAGGATCGTGGGAATGATATCCGGAATAGACTACAAGGCCAAGGAAACAGTGGGACTTCGGTGAAGCTATTAGCAACACCCCAACACACCACCAAGGTTGTCCCAGAAGGAAAGGAAGTAAAGTGCTAGAAATCACCGAAGTCAGACCAAGGTATAAGCGTGAGAATGGTCCGAGATATGTCCGAGGTAAGGACCAAGCCGAGTTGGCCGGTATCAGACAGAATGGTGAGAATAAGGAACAAAGAAAGACTTAAGGAAAGCTCGGAAAAGTGTGCAATAACTGGTATAGCTTGTAACTCGTTTAACTTGTGATTTTTGGCTGAGGAATGATAGTACAAAGTACCTAGCTTATATACAAGTGACCTAATTCAACAAGCTTCTTACGACTTCCAATTTCTTTATGATGTGTGATAAAGATTGATAAAGTACACAAGTCTGATAGAACAAGTTTTCCAAGTCATGTATTTGGTAAGGAAATTCAATGAGAAAAGGTGTGTAATGGTGTATACCATCTATTATTTGGACTTACTGTAGCTTTTCTAGCCTTATTTGACGGTCATTTTGCTGTTTCTGCCAGTTAGGATCCAAACTTGCAACTTGGGCACCTTTTTTTCAAGGCTCTGGGACAATTGGCATGGAAATTGGGCTGGGAGGTGTGTTATTGATCATTTTTTGGCAATCTACCTGACCTGGAAGATCTTTTTAGCATTACCGAGCATCAAATTCATCTCTTATTGATCTTGGACCTCTGAATCATTGCGAATTTTTCCTCAAAAACTCCTCTACCATGGCTGGCTCAAGTTGTTTCAATGGACAGTATGTCATTATTCCACCATCATAGTTTGCCATTGACCAGCTTTCATGCAAAGTCAATAGCACAACTGCATGACTAGAAGGACACCAGACAGTTCCACAGCCGCTGACGCTATTTTGTACCGCAGGTTCTGGATCTCTAGTGAGTCTTGTACCTACCTATATGCTATCATATGACTCAAAATTACTTAGGTCTGTTTACAAGGCATTGTGGAATACAGCCTGTGTCATGTAGTACTGTACTGGTATCTGGGCCTGTTTCCACTCACTCAAGCTTGAAATCAAATGAAATTTACCATTTGATTGAGAGAGAATTGAGCTTAACGAGCTCAAGCCCACCTATATCTACTCATTTTTGCTTATTGTCATGCAGTGTTCTGAAAGATACTGAAAGTACCTCAAGTAAATGAGCATTTTTGGGCAATATTGAGTGAATCTTGGCAGTGCCCATTTCTGCCCATTTGGCACCTGTTTGAGCCTGTTCCGCCTGATCAATGTTCACTGGGGGCCCTCAATATTCCATTGTTAAATCAACTCTGTTTCTCGTTTTCTCATTTCGCCTTGTGTGTGCTGCTGGAAGCATAACTTTCTATCCATGCGGATGCAGAGGATCAATGGGCTAGTATGCGCTGTAATGTTTCTACTCCAATTGACAAGTCAACAAAGAACAAATTGAGGATAGCTCATTGTTCATTGCTATCCTCGCTGAGTTGGAAAATAGACTTCAAAGGGTTTCAACACAGGCTGTATAGAGTTCTTGGATAAACACTTGTCCAGACTGTATCTCATTACACATACCTCTAACCAAATAAGTAGTCTCACAGCCATCCAGATTGATCTGACCATGCAGTTGCACTGGTAGAAGGGGCCCTTCTGGAAGCTTACTTGTGAAATTCCGCCAGTATGCTCATGCCAACTTGATTTGCAATGAACTAGATACAGGACTTGTACCTGCCACGCGCTTGGCACGATGGCCCACACTTGCAAGTGTTGAAAACAGAGGGTGCCTGCAATATTGGCATCATTCAAGAAAAGATTCATGCTATCATTGCTCCGTTTCTCCCAAGCATTGTCGGGGTATACTTATATCCAGTAGGGAGAAACCAGCATTGATTGTGCCGGAGAAGGATACATGGAAAGCATAAGAAGTGCCAATGCCAGGAAGGATGGCTGGAGCTACTTGGGGATAAGAATTGTCGACAATGCGGACGTTGAGGACATAGCAGGTATCATTAAGTCCACTCTGGTACTGACGACGTGCCTCAATGAGGACGACTACAGTATCTGTCAGAAGTCTCAACATCCTGTCAAGATTCTTCCGCTGTACCTTGCCATTACTGTAAGGCTGCCGGATTTCATCAAGACTGAGTATTTCGGAACCAAGGATAACAAGGTCCAACCAAATGCCGCTGATAGAAATTCCAGCCACAACAACAAACTGCTGGCGGGTCTGGTCATCTCTAAAGAGGAAGGTCTGGGGAAAATGATCATGGTCCAGTGTGAAAACTCCCATCCTATGTTCTGCAGGATCAGTGGTATTGGCGGTAACGGGAAGGTCTGCGTTGAAGGGGTTTGCCATTATGGGCTCAATTCCCTGACCACCAGAATAGAAGACTGCTATCTGGTTAGAATTGAAGTGATTATGTGACCTGAAAGATGAAAGATCCTGGGATGCCCACGCCTCAAACAATAGCTCTTGTGGGCTCTGCTCAATTTCTCCACACTTGGCCCATATTTCAAGATCTTCAAGAAGCTTGTCTGTTTGAATCCTCTCATACTGGTTCTCATTAATTATTGATGTCTTCACGAGAATGGCCAGATGCCTTGACCAAATTGATTCGCAGTTCAGAAGAGCCAGAAACTGTGGCTTATCATCGATGACAGGTAATATGGGTAAAAGAGGAAGGTGGACTAGTAAGCCCATATTTGTCATTGAAAATGGCCGTTGCTTGGGGTTGGACCAAAGACTCAGATGCATATACCCACCACTTTCTTCAAACACATCTGGACTGGTGGCAAGTATACCCCCGATAGATGGCAACTTTGTCTTCCAGGCAAAGATTGTGTGATCATTGGACACCTTCAAAATCTCCTCCTGAAGCCTGATGAAGGCATGCTCTCCTTCACCGTAGATTGGCGGCATGTAAATACCAAAAATTCCCATCAGCGAGTACGCCCTGTCTTCTACACATGTTGTCTCCCTTCCAGCAGCCCAAGACATTCTTGCTGCAATACTGCATTCACTCGGACCATCTTGTGACAGCAGAACCTCCGATGGGATCCCAGTAATATCTGTGATCGTCTCTTGCAGGCTCGCCTTTGTTCCAATCTTCATCCACTCATTTGTGAAGAAGAAAACTGTTGGCGGTGCTATCAACTCCTGGAGCATCCATCCTCTCGTAAACCATCTACACATCCGGAAGTTCAGGTCGAAGGACCGGCCAAGATGGTCATTTTGCATGTCTGTCAGGTAAGCATAACAAACTTCTGCTTTCCTGTAGTATCTGTACATCGAGTTTGATGGCCTCTGAGAGCTCGGCACTGCTCGATTTATCAATGCAGCAGGTGTCAATCCAGATATATTCCCAATCTTCACTGCGCGCCTGCTTGCACGCTCCCACAACCTTGGACCACCCTTTCATGTCCTTTCTCTTCAACGGATCCTGAATATCTTGAAATGTCACTTCCTCGTCTCCCCATACGTGCGAGAGGATCGCATAATTTGGTATCTCCAGCTCATTTGCAAAGTAGATGAGCTCTGGGTCTGTATCAGTAATTTGAAGAAGTCGCATGATAGTCTGATACTTTTTAATGAGTGAGTTGAGCCACGGAGTTCGGCAGCAAGGGCTGCACTATCTTGACTGAAACGTACCGAAAGGCTTTCTGTTTGTTCAATGTAGTAGAGAGCAAAGCAAACCTAGGCCCACTTTATGTTCCCGGGCGGGTGGCGTAAACGGACCATATAACGGTGTCACTGAAGCTGCACCACCAAAAATGCTGCCCAATTCAGATGAGATGACATAAGTAGATTAATCGAATGCCCGGGAGAACCGCAACACATTTAATGGTCCTGATACTGAATTTACAGACCTACATTTCTCACAATCATCCCAGTGGGAACATGTAGATGCAGCGATAAGGAAACATAATTCTGCATTGGACATAGTACATGTCAGTGGGGTAGGATGGAGCTTACCAAGGGTGCTGTTAGATTATTGAGAGCATTATTGATTCAATACTCCTTGTATTCAAACTACAGGAGTTCTTGAATATCGGAACATCGCCAGCCTCGCAGGTATGTTGCGCATAGTTGTTCTAAAGGATTGTTTGTACTCATCCTGTGTGTACCCACAGCTTGAACAAGACGTATCTTACTCAACTAGCCGCTCTTGCATTATATTTTGTGCATCTGCTTTAGACACAGTTGGCCAGCTCTTGATACTTACAAATCCTTAACCACTGAGATTGTGAAGTGCCCTGTCAAAGCCAATTTTTTACTCAATCATTATTACCTTTTGTGTAGCTTCCTCAAGTATCTTACTGATCATTAGTTCCCATACTTGGTAATACAGAAATCATCCCAATGTTGCTCAGCTGAAAGCTGTTATTTGGTCTTTTAAGGAGCTTTTCCCCAACGGAATGCCTCTATGATGTATCAATATATGAACTTCGTGTGATTTTTTTTCCTGGCTCCCTTGGTTCAACTGGCTCCATAACAACGAGAGCCAAAGTGCGAGTGAAGATGTCAAACGTTCAACAATTTAGCTCTCCAAGGTGTAAAGGTTCAAGGCAGATACTAGTAGCTCCAAGGCAACAACCTTCTCGAGGGCAGCCTAGTCACAGATTCACGTATATATCAAGCCTTGTCCACAATCAGGATCACAAAACTGGTAACTGGGTAACAAAATCAAGACAAGCCAAAGCAAACGGTAATCCACGCCAATCTTGAACGTTTGAACCGTTGGTTCTAAGCTTGGTACACTCCCGAGACTACCCCCAACTTGAGGGCTTATACCACCAGCTACTACCAAAAGTCAGACCAGCAGCGTGCGCGATGGTTGGTTCCTGTGTTTGATGAATAGTTCATTTCTTTGCAAGAGAGCATGGTCTGAGCCCGACTCCTGAGATCGAATACTTAAGCCGTACCTTCCAAAAATTATTTGCCAAAGCAAGAATACTTAATCCGGTATGTAATCGCAACCCGACCTTTGATTCCGGTCCGATGTTTTATTGGTTCCTTCAACCCCTCCTCAACGACTCTCAACACTTCCATCTCACCCGCAAGTCTCTCAGCCTCCTTAAGATGATTAATCTCTGCCATCTTGACTTCCAGTGCACGTATATTCGAAACGTCGGATTTGCGCGACGATCGGAGGTCAATGAGATGTTGGTGAGTATTGCTAGTGAGACGAGATAGGTGAGAACGGAGAGATCCCAGAGCAGAAAGTTACAGTTAAAACATTGCATAAAAAAGGAACGGGTAGTACAGTGGGATGCAATTGTTCTTAAAGAATAAACATTATTTATGATCATATACTTTAAGAAAACCTATAAGTATTCTTTGAGTATTCTTTAAGTCATGCTTTAAGTATTTAATGTCGCCTGTAGTATTTCCTCACACCAAATATTTCTTAAGATACTTTATTTCTGAACATCCTTTACTTATTTCTTTAATTCTTAAGAAATTTCCTTAAGATCAATGCTGTTAACAAGTCATTCCCCTGTGCGCAAATATTCATTAAGGAAAAAATCTTACTTGCTTCTTAAGAACAATTCATTAAGAAATTGTTCTTAAGAGCAATAAGAAGCATACAAGCAAAAAGAAGCTCACCGCCTCTTCCCCCAACATTTCATGATGTTGGCCGCCGACCACGTCACCACATGCAAGCCCGGCCTGAATCCAAGAACTATCCTCACAAGCAGGGGGCTGGGGGGATGGGGATGGGGGAAAGCAGCTGCAATTCAACAAGTGGTTGAGCATTCATAATGCTTTTGTCTATTGTTTGAAAAGACAAAGGAGTGCTCAAACAATAGACAAAAGGTGTGACTCAGGGTGGCCCATGCTGAAGAGATACTTATTGTCATTTCCGAGTGCTACTGTAACGTGGGTCCAGCTGTTCCTAATAACAACACTTTGATATCACTTTGCATCAAGTATGATACCTCAGGCTGTACGATACATAGGCAGGAGGGGGGTTGAAAGAGAGATGCGGCCCGCGGGTGGTCAAGCATTGAAAAGTACTTCTGTCTACTTTATGCTCAGCGGCAGCAACGACTGCAGCAAATGGACTCTATTGTTTGAAAGGACAAAATAAGATCGGACAAAGCCCATGCCGACTCTTATTGTATTTTCGGAGCGCCCTAGTCCAACAACAGCCGGCGGTGCTTTGACCCATCACATGGTTGATGCAAATGGGCGCTAACATCACTTCGCTTCTTTCTTTCTTTCATCCTCCAACCTCGTTGCGCCACATCGGCTCAACCAATCCACTGTCTGTCACTCCTGAGCCCTGCCTACCACTTGGTGTGGTGGCTCTAACAGACTTTCAACTCACAGATTGTTGGTGCACCTTCTCGGTTCAAGATTGACTTGTGTGCTGTAGTGGCGCTAGGTGCAAAAGAGGCAAGGAATACCCTCCTTAAAAATTCCTTAAGATTGATGTCTTTGATGTGAGTTTGTGATATTCTTCCGATCTTAAGAAATTGTTCTTAAACACTCCTTTAAGATCATACCTCAAACCATGGCATTCTCGTGTCCACTGGTGAGCTTTGAGAGTACTCTTAAGAAATAGTATTAAAGATTTCTTAAGATTGTCATCTTTGAACAGTTCACAACACTCCGCTTCCAAGGTGATTTCATGATTTTATAGTTCTTAAGTAGTTGTATAAGTAGTATGTACTTCTTAAAGTACTTTAAAGTACATGATCATAAATAAAGTTAATTCTTTAAGAAAATGGAATCCCATTCCTGACGGGTAGACATACCTTTCTTTTGTTCAACAGCCGCTTCATCTCGAACTGACGTGTCAGCCTCCTGCATACTCATACTCGTATCACGAGTCCTTGTCCTTTCTACTCCTTCTCGCATCAGCCACTGCTCGTCTCGCCCGCCCTCTGAAGAACCTGAAGAGCCCTTGTTCTCTCCTGCGCAACGCCTTTTTTCCACATCTCGATTTCATGTTCGAGTTCGCGTACTTGACGACGAGAGATGCCATTTTCGTCCGAGATGTGAAAGCTTGTCTTGAATCATGTTCATCGTTGTTAGTAGATGGACTAGAAAGACAAGAGTCAGTAGGGAAGAGACAAACGGAAAAAAAAATACACGGACCTTCGATATCCCGAGGTTCATTACTTGATACGTATAGAGACAACGATTGAATATTTGAATGCTCCCATGGCTGGTGAATCGGCTGCTTTTGTTAACCTAGTTACGTCGGGTAGTTGAACATGAGAAATATTTTGTGGACGGGGTGCGTTGAGTATTTTCTGAGAAGTCTAATTTGGGGCTGGGTTCTGCGTGTAGGGTTAGGAGGGACAGGAAAGTCATTCACGATGGATGAAAACTCGGCGTTGTTGGCATCGTGATTAGCCGTCTCGATTTCTCGTGCAAGACCACGAGCGTTGTGAGTAAATTTGGAAGACGTAGGAGTGGGTAGGTGAAGTCGTACTTGTGGCTGACTTGCTTTGGAAGTTGTGTCAAAAGAGGCTTCACAGACAAGAGGTGAAGGTGTGACAAAGATTCCGAGGTCTTTTTGGAGAAAATGAAACCCGCCTAAGAGAATTGGAAGTTTTTGGACAAAGTTCCGAGTCTGAAGACAACGACGTAGCAGATTATGTAGATCCTAAGGAGATCTGAGGGGCGAGGGACAGGACCAGATTCCAAAATCCAGTCAAGTTCAGGCGTACTATCCATAACAAGTGGGGCAGGCGCCGGATATTTTGAGCGAGTCGAAGATGATAAACAGAGGTCTGTTAGGATCTTTGTCCACGAAAAATCAGGAGGTCCTATATCTTGCACGTCCAATGTCCCCGACCACTGGTGGAACTAGGTTTTTGAAGGCACTTGACGAGAATAAAGCGATCATCATTAGCCTTGCGGACCGAACCAGAGCGTGTCCAAGTTACCTTCCAGAGATTTTGTGGTGATAAAGTCGCAGATTCTTCAAGCAAAGAGGTTGGAGCGGAAAGACTGAAACCGAAGAAACAACCTGCTACAATGGCCACAACTGAAAGAGAACAAGGTCAAGAGTGTATAAGCGCGCCAAGCTAGCGCTCATCAATCATGACGTGATGTCATTTCCACCCGACCTTGTCCTCGATTCCCTCTTATGAGTCGGGAAAGCACCTATTCGTTCTCGTGAATAAGTTCATTTACAGAAACTTACTACTCAAGTACTCAACGTTCAACGTCAACGTAACGCTGACTTTGTAGCTTTTCTTCGTGCTAGGCCTCCTTGACTATTGGTTCATGGTTCCGGTTAACGGGTACCAAGCTGTTATCGATGACCTCTTCCGAAGAACGATCTCAGTTATGTTCCAGGGTGCATCAGCTCATGTGTAAAATCTTCCTTCCTTCATTCCCTACCACTACATCTCGCCGGGATCTAATCCTGTCCCTGCTTTTTCAACGCCTTTCTCCTTGCTTGCGACCTGAGTGAAGGCTACCAAGCCCAAGAACCATGATGACAAACTTCCCATATCCGTAGCCTTAAATCATTAACGCAGGTATTGCTACAACTTTGAATTGACCCGTAGCAACTAGCATCTGTGATGTCCAATTCAAAAGACAGTGAAGTCAGTCTCTCAATTCATTGTTACTGGGTATACTGACGAGGTGTTTCTCCTATGTAGATGATTCCAGTTTCCTTTTTGCTCTTAGCGCCATCTTTGGGGAACGCTTCAAATAACCTTCATAGGCACGTCGACAAACTCCAGATCTCTAATTCAACCAAACCAATTTCTAGCGAATGTTATGGATAGTCCCCAGGTTTCTACAAGACCTGAGGATATTCTTCCATGATCTATTCCATTCGTGAGGGCTATATCTGGACGGACCGTCCCGTCATACTTTGCGACCTTCATTCCGGACCAACGAAAGTTAGACCATTCTCTCTGCTGATTCGCACAATGCTGATTTTCGATGGACCAAGAATTATCATATGGAGGATGTTCATCATGCTACGGTGTATGCTCAACCTCACCGGTCTTTGAATTTGCCAGGATCCCCTACGTACTCTTGGTGTCATACTTGCCCATAGTTTGGGTGCGGGTATAAGAGAGCCAGCTTATTATAATTTCCTCATCCCCATACCGAAACTGGAAGGGGAGAAAGATACCGACCCGACTACATGTCCTTCAAGCATCAGCATGGATCAAACCCTGCACCCATGTCCTTGGAACTGAAGCCTCCTCCCCGTCTCCTACTACAGCATCGCTATACTCCACCTCTCACAATCAAACTCGACTTCATGGTCTGCAGCTCCACTGTCAGTCTCTCTTCCTTTCCACTCTGATTTAACTGCGCCCATGCCTGCGTCTCTCCATCGGAGGGCCTGGATCACACGGTCGAATCCTGGTCCCAGAAACCACCACCATCGAAGACATTCCTCTATCCGCCTGGTTATCCTGCTTATCACGCGCCATCGGCGAAGGGAGTGGGAGCGGGAGTGGTATACCCAACGTTGATACGACCCATGAGCCGTGCTTCTCCCCTCCCTTGGGCCCCGCATTACCCTGCTCACGCTCACTCTCCTTGGAATCGAGTAATTTGGGGGAGGAATGTGTTATGTTTTTTTTTTTTTTGAGGCCGACGCGCAGGAAACTTTGACATGAGGGTAGACGACTCCCCAGAGTGATCCTCCGGCCCCTTCTCCCATTGATAGCTACGGCGACAGAAATCAGTTGAACGGTTCCTAGGCCATGGGTTCACGTGGCAGTAGGTGCAAGCTCAAAGGCGGATGGAATTGGATTATGGGAGAAGAAGGTGAGATGATGCGAGGAGCGTAGTTGGGATGAAGCGAGTACTGAGAAAATGGGGTGAGTTTCTTTTCTCCTATAATAATCTACTACTGAGTATGCCGCTGTTCAGCAGGACGAGGTTCCGCTTATCTGAAGAGTATCCCATCGCCCTTCGTCGTCTGGCCCAGAATTTGTCAGAAGGACACCAGAGAATGCCGACTCCCCGTCATTGAACTCCTTCTCAAAGTTATTCTAGTATCCCACGAATGCTGGATACACCGAATATGGAATATGCCACCTCCACCCTCGATCCACACATTCCTAGTGCAGGCGTAGGCAAAGACCAAAACTCGCTTGTCGAAGAAGTACAAGTGCTTCCACATTCCTTGAATGAATCAGTATCTTCGCCTCACTTTCCCGTTGCCTTTGTACAATACGCTCAATGGGTGGGCGGGCGGCGAGAGCCATACTAGCATGGAGTTATTGTAGGAGCCCACGGTTTCACAACGCTACGGTGTAGTTGGTCACCCTGTTATGATGGGTACTCCAAATCCTTCTTCGTTCTTTGATACCATTCTTGATACTACTTTATATCCCTTCGGAGCCTTGCGGTCCCGACGTGGTCTACCTTTTGGTTTTTAGTATGTGCATTGTCTAGTTTGGTACTGGATTTTTCACTATATGTACCTCTTGCTTTGGCTCTTTGAATATACTTGTTAGTTACCTGCAACAAGTATACCTCCCTGAGGGTTTTGAGATTCTCCTGCGATTGGAGTTTAACAATAACTGTTTCGAACGCTGCGAAGCTGCAGTGCTGAGAACTTGGATCAACTTTCATCGGACCGGAAAGCCCGAACGGCATCACTTAGTTGGGGGAATGCTTTTCGAAAAATAAGAAAACGCTGCGAGAACGATAAACCAGCTACATTTGTACTCTATACAGCCACATTTCCAACTGGGTCGAGCGTGAGTGTACAAGGGACCACTGTGCTACTATGCCGCTTCCCATCCACTGACGCTGACCTCGGTCTTGTACTTGTTATGAGTTTTTCGAACCAGACGTGAATGAGCAGTTGCCGACCATCCTCGGTTCCCCGATGGCAAGCGACATAGCTCCCCGGCATATATGAGTGGGCCGCCCTGAGGAATTACATTTTGTTGTTTCCTGCGTCCAATCCATACACTTCGTTTATGATTATTGCGGTACGAGTCGCAAATATCCTTTGCGGTTTCATCCCACTCTGTGTCCTTCAGAAATTGAACATGCGACCACACAGTTTGGTCTTGGAACCCGAATGTAACTGCAAATCTCACCCGATACTCCTCGTGTTGAAAACAGAGAGTGCCTGTGATAGTAGCATCATTCAAGAAAAGAATCACAGTGTCACTTTTCCATCTATCCCAAGCATCGCCGGGGTATGTTTCCCGTTGGGAGAAACCAGCATTGATCGCGCTGGAGAAGGATACAGTGAAAGCATAAGAAGTGCGAATGGGAAGAATGGCTGGAGGTACGTGGAGATAAATCTTGTCAACGATGCGGACATTGAGCGCATAGGTAGCATCCAGGCTCTGGTACTGGCGACGTGCCTCAATGAGGATGGCTACATTATCTGTCAGAAATTTTGACATCCGGTCAAGCTTCTTCTCCGACATGCTTGCACGTTCCTTGTCATAGTTATAGGACTGTTTAATGTCATCGAGACTGGGGTTGTTCGTTTTGAAATCAAGAACAAGGTCCAACCAGCCCTTTCCAGCCACGACAACAAACGACCGGCGGGTCGGGTCATGTATGAAGAGGAACGTCTGGGGTAAACGAGACTCCAGTTTGAAAACTCCCAGCCTATGATGTGCAGGATCAGCAGTAGTGGTGGCGACGGGGAGTTCTGCGTTGGAGGAGCTCCTAATAGGCCTAATTCCTTGGCCACCAGAAAAGAAGACCACGATTTGGTTAGAATTGAAGCGCTTAGCTCTTTGATGGGGAAGATCCCATGCCCTGAACAATAGTTCCTGTGGGCTCCCCTCAATTTTTCCACACTTGGCCAGTATTTCATCTTCTTCAAGAACTTCGTTCGGTCGAAATCTCTCATACTTGTCAACTGACTTGTACAAATAAATGGCCAGACGGTTCGACGTCTTTGATCTGCAATTCAGAATAGCCAAAAACTGTGTCGTGTCATTGATGACGGGTAAGAGAGGAAGGTGGGCTAGTAAGCCCATATTGGTCATTGAAAACGGTCGTTGGTGAAAGGCGTCGGCGGACCAGGGAGGACACATATACTCGCCACATTCTTCAAACGCGTCTGGACCAGTGGCAAGTATCCCACCGTTAGATGATGCCTTCCAAGCAAAGATTGTGTGATCATCAGACACCCTCATAATCTCCTCCTGGAGCCTGATGAATGCATGTTCTCCTTCGCCATAGATCGGCGGCATGTGAACACTAAACATTCCCATCAGCGAATATGCCCTGTCTTCTACCCGTGTTGTCTCCCTTCCAGCAGCCCAAGACATTCTCGCCGCAACACTGCTCTCGTTCGGATCAGCATACGACAACAGAACCTCCGACGGGATCCCAGTAATCTCCGTAATGGTCTCTTGCAGGCTCGCCTTCGTTCCAATCTTCACCCAGTCATTTGTGAAGAAGAAAACTGTCTGTGGCGCTATCAACTCCTGCAATGTCCATCCTCTCGTAAACCATTTACACATCCGGAACTTCAAGTTGAAGGACTGGCTGACATCGTCACTTTGCATATCCGACAGGTGAGCATAGCAAACTTCTGATTTGCTATAGTAATTGTACATTGAGTTGATCGCCTCTGAGAGCTCGGAACTGCTGGATTTATCAATGCAGCAGGTGTCGATCCAGATGTGCTCCCAATCTTCACTGCGCGCCAGCTTGCACGCTCGCACAACCTTAGACCACCCTTTCATGC
Organism: Rhodocollybia butyracea; assembly: GCA_015501585.1. Lineage (NCBI taxonomy): Eukaryota > Fungi > Basidiomycota > Agaricomycetes > Agaricales > Omphalotaceae > Rhodocollybia > Rhodocollybia butyracea. The sequence goes on from JADNRY010000242.1 coordinate 13,365, forward strand.
TCTTTCTCTTCGAAGGGTCCTGCATATCTTGGAACGTCACCTCCTCGTCTCCCCATACATGTGAGAGGATCGCATATCTTGGTATCTTCTTCTCATCCGCAAAGTAGACGAGCTCTGGGTCTGTACCAGTGGTCCGAAGGAGTCGCATGATTGTTTGGTACCTTTTCAATGTGTGAGTTTGGCAACATAGGCAGCACTATCTTTGACTGAAACATACTGAAAGGCTCTCTGTTTGTTCAATGACTAGAGAGCAAGCCCTAGGCCCACTTTATAGGTTCGTTGACAGGCAACCACCGTAAACGGGTGTAGAGCACCATTAATAGGTATTGACAGCTTCACCGAAGCTGCGCCAGCAAAAACGCTGCCCAATTCACATGAGATGAGATAGTGCCTGAGAGAACCACAACACATTGCAAAATTACACGCTCGACGCTCGTCTCTTCAATTTCTTCACACCCAATGAGGCTCAAAGGCTGTCTGCACTACATATCATACGATCATCCCGGTGTAGATGAGCGATAAGGGAACTTAGATCCACAGGACGAACAGGGCAGTGAGGTGGGATGGAGCTTACCAAGGGTGTTGTCACCGATCCCGAACACTGTTGTTTCGGTACCCTTGTATTTAGGCTACGGGACAGGAGATCCTGAATATCAATAACGGAAGATCTGCGGCCTCTCAGGTATGTTGCGCATACTTAGTGGAAGTTCTGAAGCATGATTTGTACTTATTTGAACCTTGCCCAGACCGCCTACTGCAGGGTGCGGATACATTAGAATTTTGCGATGTATCAACTGGTCATCCGGCCTATATAATCGATTTTCTAAATAATCCATTGAACACCCGTTCCAACACCGACATATTGATTGAGAGAAAATCATTCAATCCAAGTAACTCTAAATCTGCCTTGCAATGTACACGAGGCAGATACCACGGACATATTGTAACATCCCTCCTGTCGTATCGGCCCATGTCAAGCAGCGATATATAGCTGTTCGACCTAGTACCACACCCCCATCCAAGTCTTTCGACTACGACAATGGTGCAACCCCCTCTAGCTAAAACCTCCTTCAATCTCGACACTTCTGGAATCGCTGGCTTTTTTGGCGGCGAGGAAGCTGTGACCGCCATGTCCACAGTTCATCTTTTTACCGGTCGATGGCTACTTGGATGGTACAACTCCCCCGGGAGCTATACAATCGCCAAATGCTACGGTCGTTTGGCCAAGGGGGGGCTGTGGAGAGGACTTTTTTCCGGGGACGGTTCAGATCCGGTGGAACTCTTCGGGTTGGGAGGAAAGAAAGGACCGCGATTCGTCGCAGCTGAATCGGGGACCAACCTCCCAGTAACGGGCCATCTGGCTTACCTTCTTTCCAAGCGATGCCAAAATGTGGAAACGAAGGCTCAGGTTATTGATGGAGAGTGTAGGAGAAAAAACGCTGGCGTTAACGTATACGTCGTTCATTTGCGACGTGTTCCCGGCACACAATGCCACGTCGCTTCAGAGGGAGCCTACTTATCCATCTTCCTGGCGATCCTGGCGATTCTCGCGAACATAACCGTGTGCGCTATCAGCGCTGTTTACCGGCAATGGTATGCGTTCGCGATGATCCTTTTGGGAATAGCGGCGAACGGTATCTCTTGTTTAGTTATCGGGTCTGGGAACCTTGAGCTTCGTCATTCGTTGCCTTCTGAAGGTTCTCCGCGTGGGGACGGGGTCATGATCAATGGGAATAACATGATTGTCCTTCTTGGGGATGAAGGTGCCGTTAACTTTTGTCACCAAAGGATCGTTCTTTCTCGATTACAACAGCAGCTCCAGCAAGGACAGTGGCCGTAATGGCCAGGAACCGGTTGGAAGTGTGGGTTATAGTGGTACTAATGACACAATAAAATCGGTTGCTAGCAAACAACCCTCTCCTCCCTACCATACAACTCCGTTACCCAAATTTGAATCCCCGTCTTACATCAGTTCGCCGCCCTCTCATGTTGAACTCTCGCCCTCTCCACCATCCAAACATTCAAACTTGAACAAGATAGGTGCTTGCGCTCTGCTTTTGACAGTGCAGTTTGTGCTCCAGCTTCTTTTGATTCCCCAATCTCCCTTGTTTGGACAGATCCTGTTCCTTGTTTCTCTCGGCATCTCATGGGCCTACAACATATACCTCGCATCGCTGGACCGTGAAAATTTTCAAATCGACATCATCTCTCATCGTCTTGACCTGCATCGAGAGGCCGACAAACCAGTTCCAAAGTACGATCTAGCAACGTGGACAGGTGCTGCCGTCTTTGTGGCATATGTCCTGCGGCCTTCCAATTGTCGAGAGCTTCTTGACCGTATTATTCCAAACAACACTGGAACGTGGAACCAATTTAAAGAAGAAATCGCCCATGTTATGGAGTCAACTTCGCAGTCCGTCCCTGGGGAAAACATTGTCCCCGCTCGGCAAGAACAGGTTGTGGATCCCTTGATGAAGGACTTGCTTGTAGATGCAGGCTATGCTCGGACGGTATATTTGAAGTATCTCGCCCAACTCTCTGAGTTCACTCGGGGTAAAGAAGGGGTTTGACTTCACTTTGGAGATACATAGATACATATATATGCACCTTGTTTCCAGTTTACAGGTCCATTGTTTAGCGGATGTTTCGCACCCGAAATGTCGCGCAAGGTCGCTAATTAGGTGGCGCAAGGAGTTGACCATTCGTCTCGACTTGTCTTTCATATTCCAGATCATATTTTCGACGACCGAGAACGTGTTCACCCTCGAATTTGCTGGTGATTTCCTCGAACAAGTTGCGGGAGGTAGTTGGAGTACACGAGCAGAAAGCCGTCGCCTGTTCGCATGTATTGCTCACGCATAGCACTGAATTAGAGATTTGTTAGTGCCTTGCCAATCCGAACGTAGCTCAAGCGACTTACCCATACTCCACCTGTCCGGCTGTATCGAGAATGTCGAGCAAAGCAACGTCGAGCGTCGTCAATAACCCACGTTATTTCCATCTGTTTCCATCCGCGGTGAAATGGAAAAGAAGTCTTTTAGCGGAGAAATGGCATAGAAGAACTCGATCGATGCTTTAGCATCTGCCACTTCCAGTCGCTTTTCGTTGCCCCGTTTCCGCAGATGAGTACTGTCGAAGAGTTCTCGGGTGCCGACAGCGACGACACGAGCCTGTTCCAGCAGTGTCTCCTCCTTGTAGTTGAGGTGCCGTCAAGGGCTATGATTCCGGTGAGCACAGACCTCGCCTGAACATATTATCATTGACTTTCGATAGAATAGGCTACCAACCTCCTTCGCGTTGATTCCTAGCACTTGGACGACGGACAGCTTCCCCGATGCGACTCCAGCCAAAGAGGAATGCTGCTACGCGCACTCCAACTATCCCTGTCGCACACGCTGCCACTACCGCAGTTGATCCTCATATTCCACACCTGATGAAGAATCCTCCAGGCCTGAGCTGGTCGATTTGTTGTAGAAGAATTAAGAGACCCGATGTCCTCGACCATTGGTGGATCCAAGTTTTTGGAGGGACTTGACGAAGATAAAACAATCATCAGAGTCCACTGTGCCGCTTACCTTGGTAGCTACTCCTGAAGACCATTGACTACCAAGTTATCATCGATTAATTTGTCGTGATGGAGAAGTCGCTGATTCTTCAGGCAAACAGCTTGGAAAGGTGTGAAGCCAAACAGTCCATTTACATGTGTCGGTAAAGATACATGATAAGAGAATCGATATTTCCAAGACTGACTCTCTTTTTCCGAGTCCGTAGCAGGATCTATGTATGACAATGAGTCATTGTGGGTGAAAACAGATGGAACGGACCAAGGTCGGAAACGGCATCTTCCTCGTCCACGATACAAGTGCTATCAATGTTGAGTTCATATTTCCGCGAGATACCAGCGTTTCCACCGAGTAGAGAGATCCTGACACTTCTGAATTTGTCGCTCATCTGCAGCTGTATCTCGGAGAGTTCACCATTATTTGTTCGAACAAGACTTCGGAATGGGATGTGAGATGAAGCATAAGCAGCAAAAAAAGGGGATGATTGTTCAGTCAACGCACGAATAGATCCTGTCATTCATTCTTCCTCTGGAAGTATAGCCAATGCTGCCAGATATCATGGTTGATATTGGTCCATTTGTTTGTTTTAAGGACTACGAAGCCAATTTTTAAGAAAGTTCGAAGTAGACGTCGGTTATCGATTTATCTGTCAAGCCATCCTATAAGCTGTTTTCTTGTCCAGTTCCAATAAATTCGCCGCCACGACTGCATTTTGGAGGAGCAGGAGGAGGAGGTCAAGAGTTGGAAATGACATCACGTCATGACTCATGACTGAGCGCGCTTCTTATTGAGCGCTCAAGACAATCCCTTCTTATTTCAAAACTCTTAGTCTTTAACCTAGTCGAACAAGTGCCTGTTCCCTCTATATAAAACACCAAAAACCCGAATACAAGCGGCCAGGTACGTAATCTCGCTCGACACACTTCTTGTACTCCCAATCCTCGCTGCGCGTCAGTTCCCACGCTCCCACAATCTTGGACCACCCTTTCAACTCTTTCGTGCCCTTTTTCTTCAATGGATCCTGCATATCTTGGAACGTCACTTCCTCGTCTTCCCATACGTGCGAGAGGATCGCATATCTCGGTGTCTTCTGCTCATCAAAGTAGACGAGCTCCGGGTCTGTACCTGTGGTTCGAGGGAGTCGCATGATAATCTGATGCCTTTTCAATATGCGAATTTAGCAGCATGGGCAGCGCTATCTTGACTAAAACGTACCAAAAGGCTTTGTGTTTGTTCAGTGACTAGGGAGCAAACCAAGTACTGGGCCTACTATTCACAGGCAGTGTCGAGAACATTGTGGTTTCGGTACCCTTGTATTCAGGCTACGGCACAGGAGATGCTGAATATCAATATCGGAAGATCTGCGGTCTCTTGGGTATGTTGCACATAGTGGAAGTTCTAAAGCATTGTTTTGTACTTATCCTATATGTAGTTGAAGACTGACTTCCTGATAGCACTCAGGCTTGAACTCATAATTCCAAACTTAGGCATAGTTCTAGCACACCTCGGTATCTTGTGCCGTTCGTCTACAGTGAAATGAATTTAGAGGTAAGGTTAATGAAGGGTTTTGACGAGTGCATACTACGTGTACTCAATCTTCCTTTGAATATCTATCACCCACCGTCAGCTCCTGTGGAGACTCTCAAATTACGCCATAGAAGGAAGAGGTGTTTTCCGCCAGTACTGAAGGTGAGCCCAGACTGTATTCGTTATCATACACAACTGCGAGGAGTGGCGTGTATTAGCTATCTGGAATATACTCCGAAGCAAGTTGTACGTCACTTTACGCTGGGTTTTCAATTTGATGGACCACTTTTATTCATAATTAGTTTCCGTACTTGGTATTACAAGGCAGATACTAGTTCCAAGACAATAACTTTCTCCAGGGTAGCCTGGTCACAAATCCACATATATACCAAGCCTGCCCACAAACAGAAACCTGTAGGCAACAAAATCAAGACAAGTTGAGGAAAACGATAGTAACCTATGGCAATTGGTACACTCCCTAGACTACCCGGAACTTAAGGGCTTAGGATACCACCAGTCACTACCAAAGGAGTCTGACCAGCAGCTTGTGACTTGTGCGATAGCTGTGAGCATTTTTGTAGAAGAGTTTCCCGGTGGCCAGAATATTCCTTCAATCCGCCAAGATTTTTGTTTTACTCCGTTCGTGTGTTCAATGAATGGTTCATTTTTCTGCGAGAGAGGGTCTGAGCCTGAGACTAAATAAGCCATGCCCTACGAAATTTACTTGAATTGGAACACTTTTCCGACCCGGCCAAAGCAAGAATACTTAATCTGGTAAGTAATCGCCGCAACCCGATTTTTGATCCCGGTTCAATGTTTTATTTCTACTACCTACCAAATGATAAGAATGACATTGCAAGTACAGTATGCTAGTAGCGTCACTGCTCGTCATCAGCGGCTGACGCATTGCCTCAACCGCCATCTGCGACTGTGCAAGTCACGTTGGGGTGATATGGAAAATGAAATATGTTATTCAGGATGGCCACACGGTGAGATCATCCTGCCTAATGACTTCAATATGCATCGCTGGCGATATGGGAGCGTGAGTAATCAGCACACATCGGCATCTGAGCCATTGGTGTGGGAAGGATGGGGGAATGCGAACTACTAAGGAAGTGGTCTTGGACAGACCTAGAAATAGTACACCGATGTCTGGATGAGAAAGATTGTTGTATCGCTCTGTTGAATAACAAGTCACGCACGGGGGTGTCCTCTCCAGACGCTATTTCAAGAATTTCAAAGACATCCGAAGTAGACAATAACACCGCTGCAAGCTCCTGTAGATATTCTGGATGCTCGATGTTCCGAGTCCTCTGCGCTTGTATGCCAATCTATCGTTCTCGGGCGGAAGACGCCTGGAAGTCCATCTACGCCTCAATCCCGACCGTCGCGTCCTTTCGTTGACCCGGGCCGTCGCATGGAATCATCAGCACTCTCAGAAAACCTTAGAGCATCCATATCCATCGAGTTTCATCTTTGGTTCGCTGAACAAGATGGCTCTGGCGTCGCTCATTTCGGCCCTTGGTTTATAGCGCAACAAAGACGCCTAATAAAATTCCGTACTAAGTATATAAGTCTTTATTGTCAGATAACGAAGGAGTAGTTGACTGTATATAATATTGGATTGGGATTCCTACAAGGCTCTTAAATCGGGAGGTGCCACAAGGCTGACGAGATAGATAACAAGAACGATGACAGAACAAGGATAGTAGAAAACAGAATGGAAACAGAAATGAGGAACACAACAAGAGATGGCAGGGATGTCAAATGATGCTTGATGGACGAGGGAGGAGGGTGAAGAGATAGTCATTGAACCGAAGGAGGCAGATGGTAAAATCACAGCACTACGCAACCACCACAGCAACCACCAGCGCCTTCGTCATTGGGATCTTTGTTTGCGAATGATCCCGGAGGGCCTCCTCCACCACCGACAGTCATCATTCGGCCAGTGTTTTGTTGGTCCTAACATAAAAGATGGGTTAACAGGTAGACATTGACTATCATTTGGCAGAAATAGACCTTGTTGTATTTTCTGATTTCACGGACGAGATTACTGAAAGCCTCATCGACGTTGATCCTCTGCTTAGCGGATGTTTCAATAAACTTGCACCCGAAATGTCGTGCAAGGTCGCGTCCCTCTATAACGCACGTCAGCGAAAGCTAATTAGGTGCCGCAGAGCGCTGACCGTTCATCCCAACTTGTCTTTCATATTCCAGATCACATTTGTTCGCGACAACAACGACCGGGAACGTGTCCTGGTCCTTCACCCTTAGAATTTGTTGGTGGAATGTACTGATTTCCTCAAACGAGTTGCGGGAGGTGATGGAGTACACGAGCAGAAAGCCCTCGCCTGTTCGCATGTATTGCTCACGCATAGCACTGAATTAGAGATTTGTTAGTGCCCAGCCAAGTCCGAACGTAGCTCAAGCGACTCACCCATATTCCTCTTGTCCGGCTGTATCGAGGACGTCGAGCAAAGCAACCTCGTCGTCAATAACACACTGTTTCCGGTACGAGTCTGGCCACTGCTTAGTTTACTTGAGAAAATTCAAACAGCGTAGCTTGCCTTCAATGGTAGGGTCATATTCGTCCACGAAATGACTCTGAATAAACTGGATAGTCAAAGCTGACTTTCCAACACCTAGAAGTAAACGGCTTCATAAGTTCATGTCGAGCCGAAGCAGGGGATTCCACTTGCCACCACCACCAACAACGACAAGCTTGTACTCCCTCAAGAAAGTTGTCTGTAACGTGCCACAAATCTCAGAAATGGCCGCATGTTTCCCATTTAGCGTTAACGCACCCTTCCAGCCATTTCTCCTGAACTTTCTACTTCTTTCTAGACTGATGAATGAACGTTGTACAGAAAAGAGAAATAAAGTGAAGAAGCAGGTAAAGAGAACAGTGAACCGGAAACGGACAGTAGATATGTATCTCGGGCCACGTGGTTTATTACAGGAATTCCGGAGTAATTTTCCTTTTTGGGAATTGGTGATTGTCATCGCCGAAATCATAGATGTCGATGAGTTTCGAGCCTCCATCTGTCCATCTATGATTCCACAGGTATCCTTTTGCCCTTCAATAAACTTAGAGGCTATGTGTCTCTCTCACTAACTCCTCTTTTTTGGTCTACAGTACAAAGCTGTAAATTCTTAAGCTGTCGAGCTCAAGCCGACAGGCTCTTAAACGCCATTCACTGAACCCGCTCGTAGCAGGCTCGGTCTTGAGTCCTGAGCTCGAATTAGCACTAAATTTAATTTCCTGTTCGTGAGGTTTTGGTTCCTTGCATCGTCACTCCGATGAATGTCGTCGTCGTACTGCGGCTGGATGATGTTCCCCACCATTGCCCCACCATCGTACTTTGATAATATCATTGAATAGACAAAACCCGTACTGTTATAGAGTTAAACTTATCTTTCCTTTCTATATGCTACAGGACAAGGGAACCGTAGACGACACTGCGGATTTCCGAGACCTTACCGTCCTTCTTGCCATATTCAATATATCAAGTACCACGAAGATGTGTGCGGCAGAACTTCTCAAGTGCTAAACACATGTCAATCGGTGCGGAGACAGAGATAAATGCCCGCTCACCACTCTAGTACCAACTTCTGAAACTTACTTCTAGCTTGATATCCGGTGCAATCCCCTCCTAAACCTACTACTCACAACTCTAACCGCCCCTCCGGGCCGCTTTTCATGTAAAAACAGAGCGCTGGGAGGGGAAGAATCAAGACTGATATCAGGATGGGTAGATGCAGATCTACTGGACTGGGAGAGATCACAAAGTAGCAGCAACCACATCAAGAAAAATGATGATCTCAGGCCTTCTCAGGCTTGACATCGCCCGGTTGACTGACCAAATCGTCATTGAGCCCCGAAATCTAACCGCTTGTTCCAGTACTATATAGGGTGTTCCTCATAATTCAGATATAAGGTCAGTATGACTCTTAGTGCGTACTGGAACAGGAATATGGTTTGATTTCTGCCCTGATTGCCAGAATGAACATAGTGGAAAGGCACATTTAAATATCGATTACAACTCTCTATCAAGCGAGGCGCCAACTTAAGTTTTGTTCGCCAGACACAAAAAGACGTAGGCAGCGTCCTGAGCGATCGTCCCGGCGGATATTCACAGCACATTCCAAAGTGTTTGAAAAGCGAGGATACTAATGCTTATTATCCAACACTCGAGTCGAATTCAATAAGGGGGTTAGGAGAGGCTGCTTGAAACAAGGAATCACAAAAACAGACGAGCAAAGTGGACCCCACAATTACTGTATACCTGTGAGACGTTGATGACTCCTTTGACATCGCCTTGACTGACCAAATCGCTATTGAAGTAGATGCAACCGTTTGTTCCATTAGAATCACTGTGGTGCTAGTATACAAGTCCGTAGAGATCGTCAGTGTGTGACGTGTCTGCCTAGGAGAGACTGATTACAGTGCGAGTTCGCATGATAGATCCAGCACGCGCCATCAGCCTCGACTCGGAGTATTGGAGAGGCAAAAAAAGGTAGTTACGAAAGGCACATCGAAGATGATGGGTGGTCATATAGGAGAGCGGGGGATGTGGCAAAGCTGAACAGAGGACTGGAGCGCGATGACCACTGGCAGTGTCTATTCCCGCTTTTAAGCCACGATTAACGAAAATCATAGACACTTGGTTTCCCTCGGCGTCTCGCACCCTTTCCTGGGGACAATAAGGGAAAAGATCGCAGCTTCGCCGTATAATCTAAGCACAAAGCTTACAGGTGCGGGGGTAGTGGGTGTGCCGTGACACTCATTCCTGACGGTAATTACACATACTTTGGACAATTTATATGCCCCACGATTTTCTCCTCCACCGGCATTCGTTTATGTCCCCGGTATTGCGGCCTCGCATATTTCTTTTCTCGGCAACCCATTGTTTAACCGAGTCGAGGCTCAAGTTACTTATTTAATTGTCTGTTTTCGATTTATTTCAGCGATGCATCGATGAAGAATCTGCTTTTGGAGCTCTCGCAATGTGGTTTTGATCCGTACTTGAAGTCGGTTGGGGAGTGGGCTTGTGATTTTGTCTCCCTATGCAGAGCACCGAAGTTTGGGTGCGGGTGTTACCCAGACAAAACCGAAGACGTTCTGTCAAATTACAGCATGATTCGATTCTGGCATCTTTCGAGACCAAGTCTGTGTCGAAGCTCACAGGGTGGGCACATGATTTAGGCCAATGGCTCTACGTCTAGCTGTAGAAAATAGTAGCTACTGCCACTGGTAAAAATATCTTGTATCTCACTTCAGAATGATTTTGTAAAAACTATGCTTGCGAACCAATTGTGGGGAGACCACACCATGTTTGGCGAGCGAGAAGGGTTGTACGAGATATATACAAGAGGAACTTGAGCTTAACTACAGATCCATCAAGATTAGGACTTCGAAAGCTCTGAGCTTGATACGGTGCCCTTTATCCTCGGGACCACAGTACGATTCAAGCTCCTTTTAAGAATCGTATTTTGAAAGGTAATAAACGAAGCCTATCTCCAAAATCAGGCTTCAGGTGAACAAACCATGAATACAATTAGGGATGTATTAATTCGTTTAGCGAAAGTAAAATTACGAATAAGAGTACAACAGTAGAAATCCACAAGTACAGTACGAGATTATAAACTTTCTAGGAGAGTCGTTATAAGCGAAGTAATGAAAATAAATCTATCCGTATACATATGACAAACAAGGGCATTCATTCACTCTCTGAATCAGAGTCACTGTCCATCTCCTGTGGTGCTTTGGGTGTAAGATGAACAATGCGAGTATCCCTGACTTCGAGAGTTCGAGATCCAAAGTATCGTTGACTCTCAAAACTCCAGCTAAAATACCTTGTCAGCAATTATATTCAAATGTACGTAAACAGGGATGCACTTACTCGACGTTGCCTCGTATCCAGTGAGCAGTTGCATCCAAGTACTGAGCGACACTGGCATCTATCTCCGGCCCCCATGAAGGCATGCGTGCGCGCGCATCCACGTAGCGATCCATGAGCTCGTTGAAATACGTGCCAACATGATCACAAGCAGCCTGTAGGTCGATGTTCTTGGCCTTCATGAGCACAGTGACGATGTTATTGCCACTGATACCCTTGCTTTGCTCCATGTCGTACGAGTAGACATCCTATTTTAGTGTAAGAACGGCATCGAACTAAACCAAATTAAGGTTCACTTACGTTGGCCCAACAAACCATGTCGGCGGCTGCCCAATATGCCTCCATAAATGTCGAATCGTCGAAAACCTCTTGCGGTAGATCGATGCCGAGAACGTATTCAAAAAGTCCGAAACATAGTCGAATTGCGCTATTTTCTCGTCGGAGGTCAATGAAATCCTCAAGACCAAGGATCTCCCCTGCTTCACGAAGCTCGGCTTCTCTTGAAACACACTCGATATAGTTGTCACAGTGTACTAAGAATCGACGAAGGCTGTTAGGGCCAGCTGTGCTTGTGTATCGTTTTCGGAAACTGCGAATACATACGTCATTAGTAGTGGAATACGAGAAGGAATATGTTAGGACCCACTCTTTGGTGATTTGACATAATGTCGATCCGTCGTCATATTCGGGATCCCTCATAGCGTTTAATACTAGGCCAGCTGTCAGTTGGTATAGCGAAATCGACAGAATAAATTCGCGTACATGTCTCTCCAGTGGCGCGCGCGTCTTCACCGTTCTGTTCGTCACTGACCTCATCGACAACGAAGAGGAGGTTGACAAAATCGCAGCAGGTTCGGAATTGGTCGTAACTAAACTCGACGTAATTAGCTAACAGCCATCTGGATATCAACTTGAATACGCACCCGGCATATGGGTATGTGAGGGCAACGAGTAATTCATTGCAACCTTGGACGAAAAAAGCTTTTCTGCTGTCCGTGAAGACGTTGTAGCTGTTAATCCATTCTGCTGACTCTGCGCCAGCTTCTTTATAGTGAGGATTGGTGCCGGTCTTCAACGAGGAAACAACGGGGATAAGGTCGGGAAGAGTGAAAGTCTCCATGGAATAATACTGATAAGTAGGATAGAGGAGATAGCGTTGAGTAGAAAGTCTGAACTGTGTGTGCAGTGTGATGGAGTTTCCAAGTTGACCGACATGCCTTTTATACCTGAATCCAGGTTCCCTCGAAAGTAAGTAGCCCACCCTTGAGGAGATCTGTAGATTTCCATTGTCGCGTGGCTTCATCTCCGATTGTCTTTTGATGGAGTCTCCGAATGCCCCAAGTACGTAGAAGCAAGTTTGAGCTACAAAGTCGGAGGAGCCGTTTGCGGGGAGTGAATACCTTTGGGAGTTTGTGACTGACGATTTGCAAGGATCTCCATGCATCGGCATGAAGTCTACGGAAAAATTTGCTGGGAATGACTCAAGTATATCGAAAGCGGTTTGTTTTACATTGCTACGTTTTGTATATCGCGTTTGAAGTAGCCCCGGAAAGCTCAGCTTGCAATGTCAGACGGAACATTGGTAGTATTTGCTACATTGGGACGTTGGTCCATTTTTTTCGGTCTATTGTAAAACAGGTACGCAAGACAGGCGCGAGAGATTGATGGTCATGTTGACGACACTGTTCTCGACATACTATGAAGAAAAGTGACCAAAGAGAGGTCGGAAATCTGGAGACAAAGGAGGTTTGATATGTACATATATCGCATCTTGTTACTTGGCAGATTCTTTTGAGGAGAATAAAGGAGAGTGACGCACCTAGGTCCTGGACGTCCGGGCTCGGAATCGCTTACTTATTTTGTTTGGTCTACGGACCGGTCGCCTTCCAAACGTCTTGCCGATCAACCTGCCGTTGTCGATGGAGGATGACCCGAGAGTGCTCTACGATGAGCGATGTTTTGAAGACCGAAGTATTAGGTAGAGAACTCTTCCGAATCAAAGCGCGCGGAAGCGTGAAGCGTGCTGACTGATTTCGTTGTTCGGATACCAAACACTTCCGGCGGCATGCTACCGGTGCTTCGGCGCTTAGGTGGCCGTGTCTGATTAGATTTTACAGTGTGAGTTTGCCTAATAAAACCAACGTCGACTTGAAGTATTGGCAAAAGCGGTATTTACGAAAGGCACATCGAAGATTGTCGATGATGATGGGGGGTGGTTATATAGGAGAACTGGGGATGTGGTCTCGATGGTCAAAGTTGAACAGGGGAAGACAGGGGATCGGAGCGCGACGACCACTGTGACTGGCAGTGTTATTACCAAAAGTAGTCGTTGATCTGTAAAGCGTTGACGAAGCTGTGCAAAATTGCGAAAACATCTACACATACAGTGACATGTAGAGGAAGAGGATGAAAGAGAGGTTTTTCGCGTGACTCAGTTCTGAATCTCAGGAAACTGTGGGGCGGTCCTTCGTACCTTATCTCCACCTCCGCCTCTCAGATCTCAGACTTGGCGGTAGCCCTGGCGCGAGCGGAATTAACCACCAGAAGAGCTGCCACCGTTGTCTGGGCGAGTACGATCTGATGTAAGTGCATGATAGTCCAAAGTAGTAGGCCTTATACCACCTCGTACTTACCACACACCGAAGACAACCTAGGCTAAGCGACGAGTCATGATTGGTGGATACTGCTTCTCCACATGCAATCGTCTAAGTTAGGCGATAACATAAAAGAGGAGGGAGGAGGTGAGGTGGAACAGTACACAGTCATGACTAGTTCATATGTAGATTAGAATATATGCGCACGCATACAACGATGAACTTCAAGCTTCAAGCTTCAAGGCCAAAAGACGATTAAGTTCCCTCAAGTTCCCTCTCAAACGAAGAGGAATGCCACAGTCATGACCAAATGAATGAACGCTATGGACTTTGAGGACTCTAAAGCTGTAGCCACTATGCCGTCGATATAGGTATTGCGCAAAACTAGCCGTCGGCGGAACCATCACAAGTTTTGCTTCGCTCGAGGCATTAGGAGCTGATAGGCTGCGAGTGCCTTTCGCCCCTTCGAGGTATCATCTTTACCGTCTCGACGAGATTCTACTCATTCGTACGAATACCCCAGCACGTGGTTCCCGGAATCGAGGCCCGGGGCCCAGAGCTATCAGCCAACGGATAATGTTTGGCGCTTATGAACTCTTTTCGCCATCTAACCCAAGCTGCACCCAATGTGACAATCCAGAGGTTTCTTTCCACATCCGCTCAGATTTTTTCAGATCCGAAATCTGTACAAAATATCCAATCTCTCAATGCTATACAACTTGAAATAGCAAACGGTGTCTTTCCTACGTTGAATGGACTTCCTGAGGTCGAGGATGTTTGCTACTGCTCAATCATTTGACTTAATATCCTATTTAGGTCATTGTCACTGGTACATATCATTACGGTTTCCCCAAATCTTCAAACTTGATTCGTCTCAAGGTCGTGCTAATTCGGGAAAATCATCATTACTAAATGCTGTCTTGGGACGCAAGAACTTGGTGGAAACTAGCTCCAAAGCCGTATGTGTCAATACCACGTCGAATGATTCTTTACTCAAGTATGTATGCAGGGAAAAACTCGACGTCTGGATTTTTTTCGCGTTGGGTCCAATTCAGGCAAATTTATACTAGTGGACTCTCCAGGATATGGTCAACGTGGACGGCCGGAATGGGGAAAACTATTTGACTCGTATCTACGAAGCAGAAAAGAGTACGTCGAGATAGTATTTTTATTGTCAAGCCCCAACTGAATCGACTTTTCCAGATTGCGTCGTATCTACATAACTTTCAGCTCAAAACATGTTGTAAACAATGTAGACAAGGCAATGCTCATGCATCTTACGCGCACCATTATCAGCACTCTCTTTTCTGACGGGATTGTTTCCGTGCAGAATGGGACCTCACCTTCCTTGACCAGAATTCAACCAGTGATCACTAAAGCGGACCAGCTTCTCAACCAAACATCTGCACCGGATGTTGTGAGCCGGTTCAAAGAGGACATTCACAACGCGGTAAAAGAAGCCATAGACGAAGAACATATTGCAGCTGGGAATATGGGTATCTCATCCGACATATTATCAAGAATGATATGCCTTCCACCTTTGGTCACAACTATCAGGACAAACCCACTATTTGGTATCAAAGAACTTAGAGAGAATATTGTGGAAGCATGTATGTCCAAAAGATAGATGTTGGATAGGTCAAGATCACGTTAATACTACTGGCTTAACATGACGTCCATTTTGCCACATCCTTATTGTCCCGTCAGCGCTCCGACACTCTCCCAGAATCTGTGGACCAGTTTGAGCAAATCGAAAAACGCCGAAAGAAAAACTTGACGTACCTGCATCGCGAAAGCTGGACATCATCAATGGGAGTGGCTCGGACATCGGCCTCGTTGGTAACAGTTTTATTAAAGAGGTTCTCAGTGTGGGCTTTTGAGTAAAGCTCCCAGGAAGGTGTAATGGTTGGAGCTATCTTGCCATTGGGGTTCTGCGAGACCACGAACGCCATAAAGCCTCCTTGGAATGCCTCAAGGAATTCGGTGTTGTTGAAGGATGGAGGTCCAGCAAAGCTACACTACACTTTGAGGACTTTTCTGTGTACTAAACCATGTAAATCTCTTACGTCGGAAAATAGTAAGCAGAATCATCTGCGTGATGTGCGGGAGGAATTGCTAGTAAAAGTTAGTTAGTATCGTAAATACTTCTCTACGTCGTACGTACCGAATTGTCCCTGTTGGCCCATGTAGGATCTGCGTCACAGCATAAAGGATTTGGGTACATACCTTCCATGAGCTTTTCGGAAACGCACTCAAAAAATAAAATGTAGGGCAAACGAACATCGCTGTCCGTTTCTCGATCAGCAAATCGTTTAAGAAAAACAGGAAAGTTCGTACAGTCGCCTATGATCAAATTGTTTTGTTCAAGGGGCGTGCCCAAGTCCGCATAGAGCTGGGCAGTCAGCTCGGCTTGCTTTGGTCCGAATTTGGGAAAGAGCATGCTAGCGTAGACCGATGCGTTCATTGGGTTGGACTGATTGACAAAAACAGTGCCTTCATTTGTGTTGGTGATAGATAGGAGCGCTTTCTGTGTAGATTGGTCAGGACATGTTCACAATGACAGAAAATTATGCTGGCTTACTCCGTTGATTTTCCCTTGCTTCAACGATTCTGTGGGACGTTGTCTGATAAAAGATCCATCTACTACTGGTATAAACAGAGAAGTTCCATAGAACCCCCCGAGAACGATGTTAGCATTGATGGTCCCAAGGGTATTGGCATCTACAGATCGGAGGCAGGCCAACGAGTTGGTTGTAAAAGTGCAACTGGAGCCCATCAGGACGAGAAAAGATTTGACATCTTGAAAAGAAGAAGGACAAACTTTGCTTGAGTAACGACTTCAGAGTACAGCAACTAAGTATTAAGATTTTCGTTTGTAGTACTAAGAATATAGTAAGGAAAAACGTACCTCGGGAACAGTGTCATTGTACAAGTACTGGGATGGTAAGTAGGTTGAGCTCGTGATGGCTCCTCGAAATAGCTGTGGAGAAGTCTGGCCGTCATGAGCCACAATGTGCTGTAATACAGATCCAGCACCTGTGGGTGTTTGATTAGACGAGATGTAAGCACAAGAAGGTAAAATGAGTATCACGACCTGCGCTGTCCCCCCAAATTGTCACCTTTGTTGGGTCCCCGCCGAACTTGGATATCTAAATCATACAGAGCAAGTATTAGAACCGACTCTGATAGAAAAAGAAGAATACCAACGTGGGACTGAACCCAACGCAACGCAAAATCTTGATCAACTACGACCGACTCGTCCATATCAGTCAGGGCATGGGGAGAGGTACGTGATTAGACTTACCCAGCATTGAGGTCTCCATTTTCTTTGACTTCCGAGCCTGGAAGAAAACCTATCAAGTGAAGACCGGTTTTGGGAGGGATAGTAAAAGAGGATCTACTAAGCACGAACCAAATACGCCTAGTCTGTATTGTATAATAACCACCACTATCTCATTATGAGCCTCGGTCATTAAGTCAGAACCACCGTGAGGTGCAGCTCTGCCATAAACATAACTGAGGAAAAAAATAACCTCGGCAGACCGACAAATTGGGTTCAATACCCTCCACCGTGAATGAAGACCAGAACCGGCAAAGGTTTAGTTGGAACCGTGTCTCCAGGGAAGTAAGTGCTTTAAAACTCGTCAGAGGGATACATTATAAGTGAAGGATTTACTTCAAGAACAAGCAATCCTCAGTCTGGGCCGGTACCGACTCTATTTTGTTGATCGCCTCGAGAGGATTAGAAAACCCGACCACAGCTTGGAAACACTCCGGAGGTGCCGAGTTAGCTTGCTCGACAACACCATCGTTGTTGGTGGGGGTTTGAGGAGCCCTGAAACGCAAGTCGCCTGCAGACTTATCCATTAGTAGCCGGTCATAATCCACACAATGGACTGACCAATAGGGGAGCGGCATACCGCATACCAAGATAATTGGTGATATTGTTGACTGAGTCAAAGACACCTTGATACTTCGCGTACCCCAGATCGATGATGGGCACGTCGTTGCTATCCTGGGAATGTGTGAAAGACAACACTATAGCGAGCAGCATTCCGAATATCGTCATTATGGTTGCAGGAATTTAGCGTGCGATGGAGGGCGACGGAGGAAACTTTTATACTTGAGCGCTCCACATGTGAGTCAATATCTACATCCATCTCGCTGGTATGAGGAGTCCGCAAGTTCTTACTCTCCGGTGAGTCAAGTCAGCGTCAGAAATAAACTAATGTAGCTTTCTATTATCATAGATAAGCTGGACACACCAGAAAATGAAAAAAGGAGATAAGAAATCAAAACAGAGTGGTTAAGCCAAGGTGCTCAAGAATTGAGGCTCAACAAGACCCTCTACTGAATAGACGAGAACAAGAGTAGAGGAGAACGCATACAGAACCAGGAAGAGCCCCAGTCGGCCCCGGGGCTGGTGGGACCGATCAGCCCCAAAAACAGGAGATCAGTAATCTCGTTCACTTGAATTATGAATTGAGAGACGCTGGTTTTTCGCTATCTAAAGTCACATGTTTTAGATTAGATTTACGAAGAATGCGTATTTATAAACTCGCATGTTCATCGATACTTTGTAGTTTATTAAACTTCTATTAGTACATGCAGCCAGCCTCGGAGGGCCAAACTCCCATCCGTGTCTGATAAAAATGAAAAAAGTAACCTCGGCCAATCCGCCTCATAGTACGCCTTACACGCACCATTATCAGCACTCTCTTTTCTGACGGGATTTTTTCTGTGCAAAGTGGGACCTCACATTTCTTGACCAGAACTCAACCAGTGATCACTAAAGCGGACCAGCTTCTAAACTAAACATCTGCACCAGGTGTTGTGAGCCGATTCAAAGAGGACATTCACAACGCGGTAAAGGATGCCATAGACGAAGAACATATTGCAGCTGGGAATATGGGTATCTCATCCGACATATTATCAAGAATGATATGCCTTCCACCTTTGGTCACAACTATCAGGGCAAACCCACCGTTTGGTATCAAGGAACTTAGAGAGAATATTGTGGAAGCATGTATGTCCAAAAGATAGACGCTGAATAGATCAGGATCACCTTAATACTACATACTAGCTTAACACGATGTCCATTGTGCCACATCCTTATTGTCCCGTCAGAACCCCGACACTCTCCCAGAATCTGTGGACCAGTTTGAGCCAATCGAAATGCGCCCCGAAAGAAAAACTTGACGCACCCGCACCGCGAAAGCTGGCCATTATCAATGGGAGTGGCTCGGACATCGGGTTCGTTGGTGACAGTTTTATTGAAGATGATCTCGGTGTGGGCTTTCGAGTAACGTTCCCAGGAAGGTGTAATGGTTGGAGCTACCTTGCCATTGGGGTTCTGCGAGACCACGAACGCCATAAAGCCTCCTTGGAATGCCTCAAGGAATTCGGTGTTGTTGAAGGATGGAGGTCCAGCAAAGCTACACTACACTTTGAGGACTTTCCTGCGTACTAAATCATGTGAATCTCTTACGTCGGAAAATAGTAAGCAAAATCATCTGCGTGATGTGCGGGAGGAATTGCTGGTGAAAGTTAGTATCGCAAATATTTCCCTATCTCGTACATACCGAATTGTCCCTGTTGGCCCATGTGGGATCTGCGTCACAGTATAAAGGATTTGGGTACATACCTTCCATGAGCTTCCCGGGAACGCGCTCAAAAGATAAAATGTAGGACAAACGAAAATCGCTGTCCGTTTCTCGATCAGCAAACCTTTCAAGAAAACACCTGTAAAATTCGTACAGTCACCCATGATTAAGTTATTTTGTTCAAGGGGTGTGCCCAAGTCCGCATAGAGCTGGGCAGTTAGCTCGGCTTGCTGTGGTCCGAATTTAGGAAAGAGCATGCTAGCGTAGACCGATGCGTTCATTGGGTTGGACTGATTGACAAAAAACAGTGCCTTCATTTGTGTTGGTGATAGATAGGAGCGCTTTCTGTGTAGACTGGTCAGGACATGTTCACGATGACAAAAGATTACGCTGGCTTACTCCATTGACTTTCCCTTGCTTCAACGATTCTATAGGACGTTGTCTGATAAAAGATCCATCTACTACTGGTATGAACAGGTAAGTTCCATAGAAGCCCCCCGAGAATGATGTTAGCATTGATGGTCCCAAGGGTATTGGCATCTACAAATCGGAGGCAGGCCAAGGAGTTGGCTGTAGAAGTACAACTGCAGCCAAAGATGAGGACGAGAAAAGATTTGATACGTTGCCAGAAAGAAGGACAAACTTTGTTTGAGTAACGACTTCGGAGTATAGCAACTAAGTATTAAGATTTTCGTTTATACCAAGGATATAGTGACAAAGTGAAAGGGTACCTCGGGAATGGTGTCATTGTACAAGTACTGGGACGGTGAGAAGGTTGAGCTCGTTATGGCTCCTCGAAATAGTTGTGGAGAAGTCTGGCCGTCATGAGCCACAATGTGTTGTAATACAGATCCAGCACCTGTGGGTGTTTGATTAGACGAGATGGAAGCGCGAGGGGGTGCGATATATCAGAACCTGCGCTCTCCCCCCAAATTGTCACCTTTGTTGGGTCCCCGCCGAACTTGGAGATCTAAATCATACAGAGCAAGTATCAAACCGACTCCAGAAAAAAAAGAATACTGACATGGGACTGAACCCAACGCAATGCGAAATCTTGATCAACTACGTCCGAGTCCATATCAGTCAAGTCGTGGAGAGATCTAGAGGTACGAGATTAGACTTACGCAGCCCAGCATTGAGGTCTCCATTTTCTTTGATTTCCGAACCTGGAAGAAAACCTATCGAGTGAAGACCAGTTTTGGGAGTGATAGTAAAAGAGGTCCTACTAAGCACGAACCAAATAAGCCTAGTCTGTATTGTATAATAACCAGCACTATCTTGTTATGGGCCTCAGTCATTATGTCAGAACCGCCGTGAGGTACAGCTCTGCCAGAAACATAACTGAGGGAAAAAATTAACTTTGGCAGGCCGACAAATTGAGTTTAATACCCTCCACCGTGAATGAAGACCAGAACTGGCAAAGGTTCAGTCGGAACCGTGTCTCCAGGGAAATAAGTACTTTAGAACGCGTCAGAGGGATACATTATAAGTAAAGGATGCGTTTACTTCAAGAACAAGCAATCCTCAGTTTGGGCCGGTACCGATTGTCTTTTGTTGATTGTCTCGAGAGGATTGGCGGGAGCGAACCCGTTCTCCGCTTGGAAACACTGTAGAGGTGCCGCGTTAGCTTGTTGGACAGCACCATTGTTATTGGTGGGGGTTTGAGGAGCCCTGAAACGCAAGTCGCCTGCAGACTTATCCATTAGTAGCTGGTCATAGTCTACATAACGTACTGACCAGTAGGGGGAGCGGCATACCGTATACCAAGATAATTGGTGATATTGTTTAGTGAGTCAAAGACACCTTGATACTTCGCGTATCCCAGATCGATGATGGGCACGTCGTTGCTATCCCGGGAATGGATGTGAGCAGAACGAGACACTACTGCGAAAGACAACACTACAGCGAGCAGGATTCTGAATATCGTCATTGCGGTCGCGGGAATTTAGCGTGTGACGGAAGAAGCTTTTATACTCGGGCGCTCCCTCATGTTCAATACATCCATCGCGAGTATAAGGCTGTATAAGGAGGTCATAAGTACTTACTCTGGTGAGCCAAGTCAACGTCAGGTTTCACTTCGGCAGCCGGTCGTTATGACAATCGGTAGCGCTCAAAATAAACGACTAGCTTTCCATCATAGATAAGTTGGACACACCAGAAAATGAATAAAGGAAATAAGAAATCAAAACAGAGTAATTAAGCTGCTCAGCAGGAATAAACAGTACTTAAAAGCTTCAAAGAAAAGAAACTGTGAAGATTGAAACAAATTATTGATCAAGGGTCAGCCGAATATGTTGGGGTCTTTCCGACTCTTCGGAAAGCACCAACTTGCCACCAAGGATCAGCGGACAGCGACTGACTCAGAGGTTCCATGATATGGCTGCCTCAGAAGTGGAACGAGCATAGGCTATAAAACATTAAAAAAGCACTAGCCAGTATTGTCCGAATGTTAAGTACAGATGTACGAAAGATAGATTACAATGAGGGTCAAGAAGCGGGTAGTGAAAAGCCTTAGAGGCGACGAGGAATTGAAGCCGCGCGACCAAATACATCCAAGAAAGCCGAAGTATAGAAGTTTGCCATTGCGCGTTCGGCACGGTCAACTACGAGATTGAAATTATGAGCTTGGAAGTTCACCGGAAAGTTCTCAACCAACTCGGCTGGCCTATGACCCCTCCAAGTTGACATCACTTTATGCAACGCATGCAAAAAGGGTAGACGATCCTCTAATACCTTTTCCGCCAACCCTTCATTGCCCTTCAATTCCTCAACATTATCAGCAGACCCCACCCAGCAAGCATCAAGCATATCCCGACGACCTACTGAGGTTGCGTGACTGGTGTCAAGTTGACGATCAAGCGCGATCAATTCCTGGCGAAAATTGAGCTCATTGACCTCCCATAGAATCCGACGACAAATGGCAGCCTCTGGCAGCTCAGATCGAAATAGCTCCTTCCCTTGCCAGCACGTGAACTGAAATGCGATCACCTCCAATTTCAAACTGACTGAGCTCTGTTGCAGGGATCTCTCGACAACCTCCATCATTTGAACATGATGTTTACCTCTTTTCGTCTCTCGTTCAGAACTATTTGGACTCCAGAAACCCGAGGTGATATCTGAAAGCGCATGCCATTCTTTGTAAGACAAACAGAGACTGTCACAGGTCGGGCTGGCGAGAAGATAAAGAACAAGTTCACGGATCCTCAGCCACCCGTGATATAGAATACATCTTGTCGTGGCATTCTGAGGACTGATGAAAAAACGAGGAGGTGGAAGATAATAGCCACCATTGATCTCGCTGCTTTTTGGAAGTGATTGATTATAGTTCGAGAGTAGTTTGAGAGCATTTTCCCATATAGGAATGGACAGTGGCATCAGGGGGCTTATCGGCTCAAGAAATGTGTTCACTCCTTGTTTTACAATAGGCTTAGGCTTGTTACGCTGTTGGGTAGAATCTGCAATTGATAAGTTTTCAGATACAAAGCATGATCAACACACACTCACAAGGCTGAGCACGATCCCTTTGTGTGTGGTTGGTGGAAGAAGAGTTCATGGGAAGCGTTGGAGAGGAGGGCAAAGCATTATTTGCATTCCGGAGCGACGCAAAGCTGCGGGGTTCTGGAGATCCAAAAAGGCTGGAATAGTTGAATAACGAGCGGATGTAAGTCGCCATTGCCATGTAACGTTCTGGCTTTGCGGCGAGACCATCATATACAAGTCGACGTGGTGGGAACGCATCCCTACAGTCTATAGTATGACCAGAAGGAAGTAAAAGCCGCTGCCGAACATCTTCACTTGTTATTGGTACCACTTTGTCAATTCGAGCTTCGGGTGTCTTGGAAACAGAGCGAACAAACCAAACCGGGATACCCGCATAAAAGAGAAGGTCGAGGTGATCCAAGTCCTCCGTGAAAGCTCCAATGATATCGGCTGGTTCATGAGTTCTTCTGCGAGCTTTGGCATCATTGATTCTTTCTTGCCATTCAGGGCCTAACCAATGATTGCGGGCGTTCAACTCGAGAATCTGTCGCTGCAGACATGCGACTCGGAGGAAAAGCTCTTCTCGAGAAGCTGGGAGATGTAAGCGATCCAGCAAGCGTTTGATCTGAGTCGACCCTAGAATAAGATACTCGTCACTCCGGGCGTGGGTGGAGGGCATATGGCTGAGAACGTTGGTTGCTAACGCCTCAAGTTCTGACCGAAAGGTCTGCGCAAGTGTACCCAATCCCAAACATATACCGCTAGAAGGTAGTTCGACGAAATGTCGATCAGTTGGGATCACCCAAGCACAGTGAAACTTGTGCTGGGGATCTGGCGACGGACTTTTGATAAGAGCTAGATGAGCAGTATTTGACGAGAAGGGCTGCGGGTAAAGGAGAGGATCGTGACATCCAAAGTGATTATCACGCCTCATACGCACACGGCACGCGCCTAGCGGAGGGAGGTACACAACATCTGTATTAGGCGATGACACTAGTATATTTTTAGGCAATATGTTTCCAACACGTCCATCCATGGACCGGAGCACTGTAGAAATGAGATGAACAAAGACTCGTGAGGAAAACGACGAACCTACCAGAAGTCTTAGCGTATTGGGTAAGAATACCTGGGCAAGCCTGAACGGCACTATAGGTCACTGGAGACAGTTGTTTAGCTGCCTTGACCGATGGTAAATCAATGTCATATTGGTCCTGGCGCTTTTCATCCTGACTATCCTTATCATGGCGGAGATTTGTCTTGGCCGCCATGTAGCTGTGAATTCCGCGAGGCATGGAGTTGTTGGGTTTGTACTTGTCGGACGGATAGTTAGAGAGACGTTGATTTTCGTGTGGATCGGGCGGTGGTAAAAAATTCGACTTGCGAAGACGTGAATACGATGTAAAACTTGAACAAAACTCAAGACTTACTAACTTGAAATTGGCTTAAGGTCCAAAATGTGAACGAAGGTAACAAGTTTCTTACTACCGCTTGAAAGTCCTTGTCCCGAGTCAAAGGCACTCGGTATATTGATATAAAGATCAGATATACTTCCAATGTAGTCGCACAATGGCGAGCTGCAATGAAGCGGTATAAGACCGACTTGTCCCACGACTGTCGTTGGCGATGCAGATATCTTGGAGATTAGCCTAGCCGTCTTGTATAGTTAACGAAGCAAAGTGGTTTACTTGAGCTGGAGGAGAAAGTAAGACTAATATCACATGTCACTTGGTCGTTTTTCTCATGTGATCTTTGCAGCATCAGCTTCGAACCCTTCTCTACCTTCAAGATCTCTTCCAAGTTCTAGTGCAGTACGGGCCTCTCCCCGCCCAATACCTAGACCTATGGTCAGGATCTTCAACTTTAACTTGATCATGAGCAGGCGTACAGGTTATCGAAAAATATCTAATTTGTTCCGATCGAATCGACAGTGTTTTCTAATCGTGTTTTGCTGCCAGGATATTCAGCGTTCAACACTGGTTCAACACTGTTCAACTGCCTTGACTCGATTCAACTCAACTCCATTCAGAAATTTGTCAAGGGATACCACCAATTTGTAGATACTCAGACAACTCGTCGTTCGCAGCGAGTTTCGAGATGAATCCCTTCGCAATTAAGATCGCAATAGGGCATAGCGCATTTGCGGCATTTATACCAACCCCAATATCCACAGACGGTGCACAACAGGCGAGAAGGGTATTTTGAAGGAGGAGTAGCTGCTGTGAGGTATGAAGGGACCGATGAAGGAAAAGAAGCGATACCCTAGGTAGAGCTTTTAAATTTAATTGCACAGGAGATGCTACAACTTACAGACTCATCAACCCAAGTGGCCAGGTTTTTACGATAGAGTAAAGCACCTCGAATGTTCATCGTTGATTTCTTCTTAGTTGCGGCAGGTGAACTGCCGGCAAGTTTGAGGTTTCGTTTATCAGAAATCAGTGTTTGCCTTGCTCGGCCTTTAGTGTATTTTACTGCTGAGGCCTCGTCCTCATCGTCGTCTACATCGATAGATGTTAATTCGCTATGGTTGGATCTCTGAAGCTATATGAGTTCCATACCAGGGATGAAGATGAACAACGCACTTCAAGTTCGTCCAAGTGGTTTCTGGCTCGTTTTGCCAACAGTTCTGGAGCAAAAGTAGAAGATGAGGGGTCATTGACTTGTCTAGATACTGTACTACGTTAATATAGTCGATTAACGCGTTTATACAAAAACTTACAGTGTTCTCTAGTTCTTTTCGGAGGCATGATGAAGGTTACTGATATCGGTTATTCAGGCACAGCATCAAGCGTGTGAATTTCATCAAGCGCTTCAGAGCGACGTCGGCAACAGTGAACAAAACTTTTCCAGTTCCTTGTCCATTCAGCGGCCTTTTGCAGAGTTGCGCGTTAATGAGGACCCCTGCGTTTTCATTAGCTCCGGATTCCGAACCTCAAGACCATGGGACGCCCATGAGCAGCTTTGGCAACATTCCCATCGATCCAGCATTAATGTTGGAAACAAGTGACAAGCAGACAGTCTGTGTAGAGCACAGTAATGGAATGATTGAGCAACTTGCAAGTTTTCTCTGTATCTCTCAGGTCGCGTCGCGCTAACACGTATTTAATTTATCAGTATCAAGAAGCGCCAGAAGAACAGCCAGTTCAAACAGAACAGTACTTGCAAGACTATTTACAGGGCCCTCAGGGTGATCCCTTTGCTCCTCAGCCACCAGCAATATTCTTTCCACCGGAAATTGACCCGCAGCCATTCCAAAAGTCGATGAAGCGTAAACGAAAGTCCAAGAAGGAAAAGTTGTGTGATTTCTGCGGAGGAGATGATACCCGAAACAAGCATGGTCAGTCGGAAACTATGCTTAGTTGTGCAGATTGTGGAAGAAGTGGTGAGTTGTGTACAATACTCCCTTTTCTGCTGTTTCGACTCTGTTCCAAGGTCATCCGAGCTGTTTACCACCACTCAAGGCCGTCAGGTCAAATCCTTGGAAATGTGGAGAGTGCAAGAGCTGCGAAATCTGTGGCAGCAAGGATAACGCTGTAACTCAGATTCGCTGCATTCTGATGGGATTCAAGCTTACAGACTTTTAGGAAGATTTTTTGTTTTGTGATGGCTGTGATAGAGGTGAGCAATTGCTGCTGCGTCAACCTATTTCGACTGACGGGTGATTCCAGGATGGCACGGACCTTGTCTCGACCCTCCGATGCACGAAACTCCAGACGGAGACTGGTTCTGCTCTGAATGCTCGCAGATGGGACTGGAATCCACTCATTCTCCTCAAACTGAACACGACCAGGTTACTCGCGCGCCATCTGTGGCGTCTTCCTCTCATTCACAAGTCTCTCAAACCAAATCGAAAATGGCACGGCGAAGAGGCAGACCTCCCAAACTGAAGCCTCTACCAATGGAAAACGAAGAGATGCACGCCGATGTAGAAACGCCCTTACGACGGACCAGGACAAAGCCCCAGGTCCAATATTATGCGAAAAAGGGGAAGAATTCGGCTGTGGGTCAATCGGACGATGAACTGGTTACTCCATTTGCTCGTCAGCCAAAGCGTATGCGGCTCCGTTTGCAGTCTCCAACTCAACCCTCTACTCCTATACCCAAGGTTCGACTACGACTGAATCAGAAAGGAAAAGGGAAAGGCAAGCAACGAGAAGAGGATGAAGTGAAGGGACTATTCGACGATTTACTGGCAGATGAGGAGCGAGACACTTCAAAAACGATAGTCTTGTTGTCCGATAAGCAACGGTTCGAGAAAAGTCGAGCAATCGCCGAGGTGAGTGTCTCAAGTGAAAAACAGAAGCACTCGCTCATCTTCTCTAGGAGAAACTTGTTCCGCACACTCCACGGTTCGCCGAAAATATTGAAGATGAACCGATCCCTGGTCCTTCCCGCCCTCTCCGTTCAACGACCATCTCCCAGATTCCACCATTTTCTGCGTCATCCAAATCTCCTGCCCCCTCTACTCCGGGTGGCCCAATAACTGCAACTACAAACAATCCACCTACTCTCCGAATTCGTTCAATCCGATTTGGTGCCTACGAGATCAAGACATGGTATGATGCACCGTTTCCTGAAGAATATGCCAATATTCCGGATGGGCGCCTGTGGATTTGCGAATTTTGTTTAAAGTATATGAAGAGCAAGTTTGGTGCGGTTCGTCATCGGGTAAGTTTCGGTTGATTTTACTTATCAAGGCATCCCATGATGCTAACTTGAATTGCAGATGAAATGCAAGGCCAAGCATCCACCAGGAGATGAGATCTACCGAGATGGTGTTGTATCCATATTTGAAGTTGATGGTCGGAAGAACAAAGTGAGCCGAGGCACCTTTTGAAAAACTGTAGTCGCTTAATCAACATGTCCGCAGATCTATTGCCAAAATCTGTGTCTCCTATCAAAGATGTATCTCGACCACAAGTCTCTCTTTTACGATGTTGAGCCCTTTTTATTCTATGTGATGACCGAAGTGGACGACGTGGGGGCACGCTTCGTTGGATATTTCAGCAAGGAGAAGCGTAGTCCGAAGGATTACAATGTTAGTTGCATCATGACCTTGCCTGTACGCCAAAGGCAAGGGTGGGGGAATTTACTTATTGATTTCAGTGAGTGATGAACATGTGGTACTTTTCGTTTGGCGTTTACGATATATCATTTCTCCTTCAGGCTATCTCTTGTCGAAGAAAGAACAGCGAACTGGTTCACCCGAAAAACCCCTCTCTGCACTCGGCGCTCTTGGATATAAGAATTATTGGACGCTATCTCTAATGCGTTACCTTGACACTGCACCTGAAAACCCACGACTCGAAGGTACGTATGGTATTGAGCTCATCGTTCATCGTATGCTACTTAGCTAGCTTATACAGATATTAGTACAACAACATCCATGACCGTCGAAGATATTTATAACACTCTCGTCCAACAGAACATGATTACCTCCCGTCCCGCTACACCTCCTCCCGTTCGACCCTCCCCCGGCCAGTCTATCAAATATATCAAGGGTCGAAGAGGCGGTGGCATTGCTCGTCGTAACCTACAACGTACTCTCACTAATAACAGTGAACCAAGTCCAACGGACGATAGTTCGATCATGAATTCATCCAACGATAAACACCAACATATCCCTAAAGAACCATTTATCCCTCCGAAGGAATACGAAATAGCTTGGGATCCCGAAGTGGTGCGGGGTTATCTCGCAAAATGGGAATCAAAGGGGTATTGGAAGCTGCGCGCGGAAAAGCTGAAGTGGAGCCCGTTCCTGATTGTGAAATCGGGAGTGGGAGGAGAAGTTGGCGTGGTAAAGAAGACGGAGGCAAAGGAGGCTGTGGGTACTGGGAATGGTGGACCTTCTGCTGTCAAGTTGAGCAATAGGCTGATGAGGTTGACGACCAATGGGCCTGCGATGGAGATGAATAGAGCCGCGAGTGCTGGCACGAGTCAAGAAGGAACCAACACTCCTTTGTCGTTGTTTGACGATGATAATGTGGTTAACGCAGCCGAGATGGAGCTACCTGATCTTTCGGACCTTGGACCTATGTCCACCGCCAGTGGTAATCCCGCTACTCTCGTAACTCTGTCCTTGGATCGTGAATCACCTTCTCCAGTAGGCCGAAAACAGATCACGAAGATCTCTGCTTCTTCTCCCAAGCTGAACAGGCCCGAATTGGACGTCGAGGTCGCACCAGAGCCTATGCCTATATCTCCACCAGGCTTCAAACGCTCCCCGCGCAACTCAGAGCCAAATTCGGATTCGGAGGGAGCTCTTCATTTGAACGGTACAGAGGCAGATGACAAAGTCAAATTGGGCGGCGATGTAGCATATTCCGATGAGTCGAATAAGCTTAACGATTCCGTGGCTCAATATGCTTTCACTCCCAAGAGGAAAGGGAGGCCACCAAAGAAGGCGAAGAAGAAGGAAGGCGAACCAGTGAATGATAATGAACCGGAAATAAGGAATAAACAAGCAGAAGACGTGGATTTATTATCACAGGGTGGAGGTCCAAGAGATGACGTACTTGCATCTGGTAGAGACACTTCTACCGCAAACACCAAACGACTACGGGGAAAAGTTCCCAGGACCCCGGCTCCAGTCGTCTCTTCGCAGGAGCCTTTTTCGTTGGTCGGTAATGAGCTCGAGCAGATACTCACTCCCACAAAACCGAGACAACTGCGGAATCGCGCTGTAGTTGTCGCATCTGGCGATACTGATGTTCCATTACCTGGAGCATTGAAAAGAGCAGCTAGCTTGAACGGACGTAGACCTGCTTCGCCACGGAAGAGGAAGAGAGTGGAGAGTTCTCCGGAGGCCGATGTTGATGATTCTGTGTATCATCGCGATGGACATACTGATGGTGACGAATCGGAAGAGACCACTGTCGCTACGAGTTTGTTGTCTCTGCTTCATTCAAAACCTCTTGTTTTTGATGATACAACTCGGTCCCGGTCGGTGGATATCAAAGAGGAAGAACATAGCATCCCTAGTGATGCTACTACGATTGCGAAGGAATCCCCAGATGATGAGGGGTCTGCAGAAGATGATGGGGAGTACGATATAGACGACGGAGAGTAGTTAATTTTACTATACTTATGTACTTTTTTTTTTCGTATACTTAGGTGTTGTACATTTGTAGTTTTTGGTTTTCTGACCAGGTAAATATCAAACAGAAACGATTATCCTGTACACACTGCAAGAGAGTTGGGACCAGGGAGGGGTCGGCACTTGAGTACTCGCGACGATTCAAGGAGTAACTTGGCTGAAAAAGTCGAAAAAATCCAATATCTTTACAGTACCGGTTTGCTCGCAATTGAGCAGTCGTGAGTAGGCGTGAGTCACCAAGCAATTTGACTCTAAACGCGTGAACGAACCGGGTCAGTTTTTGCACAATTTTCCCAGGGCCGTTCTGCTATCTACGCTCGGGTCCGCAGTAGACTTGCAGCTTCCAAGATCTCATAAATGGTGGGCCAGCGAAGGTAATGGCTTCATGAACAAACAAAATGACGGAGAAAATAATTATCTATTCAGCGATTCAGTTATGCAATATGCACATTTAGGGCTCGGCGAACGGCGGGATGCGTTGGACAACGGTTCGGTAGGTCCAGCTCGTTCATTTACCCCTGGGTTTGTTTCAATTCACCACCATTGCAGAATTTCCAGTCTCATGTCCCGAGTTTGAACCAAGCATTGGGCCACACTCACGCGCATATTGGATCTACTTTTTCTCGAGGGCACGGTGATTATCGTATCTCGCCTTCTCCCCCTGTGCATCAACAGCAAAATGGCCAGGCTTCTCAGCAGATGTCATACGGGGTGCCTGCTACTAGCCAGTTAAAGCGCAAGAATCTCGTAGATGGCCTTTTGAGCCAGTCAAATAATAAACGTCGCAAGGATTCTGAGGACACAGATCCCTTCGATGATCTCGGCGGTCAGGGCGCAAAACATTGGACCGATGAGGAAAAGTCCAAATTATTCAAATGGTTAATGGGCCCTGGTCAGGATGAACACTGGAACTCTTTGAGGGCCACCAAGAATTCTTGTCTAAGAGAGGCAAGTATCCTATTTTGTACTCGCTCCAGTTGCTAACCTTCCATAGTGTGCAAATGAGGTCTTCGGTGGTAAAAAGACCTATCAGGCCTTGAAAGGTTGTTATGAGCGCAATTTCAACTTGTTCAAGCAGATATATACTTTCGAAACTTTTCATGGTGCAACCGGATCTTTAGAAATTAGCCCGAATATCAGTGAATCGGAAGCATTGCGGGAATATGAACGCAGGTTATCAAGTGCACGGAAAGCAGCGTGTGATGTTGGAAACATCACCGCACGTACAATAGATCAGTGGCATAGAAATGGCTGGTACGCCCTGTTTTACAAGAGGTGAATTCCCAAGTTCTTTCTATCTCTTTCTTTTTCAACGCGCATTTAGATGGAATGGAGATCCTGCAACGACCCGCCCGGCCACAGCAAATTCCCGGATAATACACGGTCGGGCGGATACAAGCGGTGGAGGTACCCACGACGATACAGACGATAATGACGACCACGCCCTAGACTTTTCCGAATCTCTCACTACGAATGACCGGTCCATGTCTTTCATGAATCCTTCCGGTATGCATGCCCCACCCATATCCCCGCATACAAATGTACACTCCATGTCCACTCAACATGCGTCTCCAACAATACAATCTACCACCGTCGACGCTTCCTCTTCCTTAGCAAATACCCTTCTTGGCTCGTCGAATTCATCCTCGCTGTTAACTTCTGCATTGAATCCTGCCGCAATACATTCCTCACTTCACACCGCTTCTCCCTCATTCTCAAATACATCGACGCTTTCCTCTTCCAATACTACATCATCTTCACTTGCTAACCCGCCTTCCTCGTCCTCTGGTTCGCCATCTGTCTCGGATCAGACGGTCGTAAACCTCTCCATCACCCAAAGCATGGTCGCATCATACCTACAATACCTTCAGGTCCAAACGCAGGCCAGCAAAATGAAGCTTGAATACATGCGGAAGCGCGAAGAACGCGAGGAGAGGGAAAGTCAGCAACGGAGAGAGCTCGAGAAACTCAAAATCGATAGGGAAAGGGCGGAGTTTGACCACAAGCAGAATTCGGCCAGTATGAAGCAGAAGGCTGATAGAGCTATAGTGAGTTTTTCTATCTTATTTTATCTTTGTTCGTTTAGGGAGTTGTGCGGCGGCGGATATATCGTCACGATCCAGGTGCATACAACCTGTGACGAAATTTTCGTTCTGGCCTTCCACAATCTCCCTACCAGTTGACAGGATTTACTAGGAACTATTGGGAAACCCTGCGGTCGACGCGTCTACAAAACAAACAGCCTCAGATTTTTTGAAAAGGTTGTTTGCGTCAGATTAATACACTATTCAGCTCCCTCCCCTCCCACATCCTCCTCCTTCCACCCTCTCACATCCTCCTCCTTCCCCTCTCTCACATCTTTTTCCTTCGTTTTGTTCATCGCATCTCTGCCTGGCTCTTATATCATCGTTTATCGTATTGTTGTCCCTTGGAACTCTCTTGCTTTCGGCCGCTCTGCATGATATCCCGAATCCTCGATTCAATTCTGTATCCTCACTCATATGTCACTACTTGGCATCATTTACATTCGATTTAGTACACATAATTCCACTTTGCATACCATTGACTCTAGTATATCCATGTATCTATCTATATTGAGGACTGCATTACTCGTTTGTTCGTCTCCCACGTTTGTCCCACATTTGTACTTCCTTGTCAGTCCTTCCTTCTAGGTCTCAACATCGACTTGGCTGAAGAAGCCTCTCGGCAATTCAACCGCTTCGAGAGTCGAGGCCTCGAAATCAAGCGAACTGGTTGGTTTTGATCAGTTGCCATTTGAGCGCTTAATTGACAAATGAAGAGAATTCCGAGACAGGTTCCGGGTATCGGAGACGTTGAATTGAGTGTATGTAGGGTGCGTACATGGTAGAAACTCTCCTGTATCCCACTCTTCCTCTTCAATGCGTACTACGTGTCGTCACCTCCTAGCACTACGATCGTAACAAAGTCGAGAAGAATTTTAACTACTCCAGAGTAGGTAGTACGTACTGGAAACGCAGTGCCTTAAGCTTTTAAGGCTTATAGTCTATTTGTTACGCAAACCAAATTTTTGGCACTTGAACAGGGTTGAATAAATACTTCATTCTTCAACGCCAACTGAATTAATGGGGAATTCAACTAGTACCGCAAAGGCTCTTTCTTTATGCCGCAATCCTTGGCTGTGAAGCCCTGTACACGAGTCACTCTCCCTACTGCATTAGCATTCAGGTTATAGAAGTTTTTTTCTGTGACTTCTTGCACCGGGCGTTGGCGGATGGACAGAGGATGGTTGTTGTATTTCCATGCGTCGGTTTCTCCAGCTTTTTCCCTGATATCTCTTCATTGTTTATGATCCAGTCCCGACCAAGCTACTTATTTTAGAAGAGTTTGAAAGCTGGTTAGTGGGGAGAGGAAGGCGAGGTCAAAACCCAATGGAGACCGGGAAGGCAAATAGCCAACAGGGGCGAGTACTCGTTTCTCTTCGAACGAGGCTTGTCTCTAACCTTTTGAAGCGTCTTCGCAATAGCAATAGCAAATTTTGCGATTTTTTCCGAACCACTACCCATGCAAGCCACCCATACTACGCCTCGTAGATGGAACTTTGGCCTTCACTTCCTTATAAGTACTCAACAAAGGAAAGTCTAATGATCATGGAACATTGTTACAGAATATCTCATCATGTTTACTCTCGCCCAGAGAATGCAGAATTGGACTTGGGCCTGGGCAATTGGCCATCCTAGCTTCATTCCAGCAAATATCTCCCTGAGATAACTGTTGAAATTTTTGTACTAATGGCATTTGAAAAGCCCTTCGGCCAAAGGGCGCATCACTTCCAGTAACGGAAAGGGAGCTGGAAGTGAAGGACAGAGCGATTGTAGTGGTATAAACTAAATTTACTATCATAGTGTAGACTCGCATTTTGTAGAGGGAGTTCTTGAAATAAATTGCTACTGTAAATCTCCAGCGGCCGTTATGCGACTCATATGGCTTCCCCTGAACCTGACGGTTAGTCCGGTGCATCTGTACCCCGCACCGACACGTTATAGTGACTGGGCTGCGGGTATTTTGATATTAATCGTCCAACCCATTATTCTTTTACTCGTTTTTGAAAGAGGGTTGTCTTCAGTAGCAGGTCACATCAATAAGCACAAGGGACCCCTTGTGTGATTGTGCCTCTTGACTGCGCCAACGAGCTCAGTAAATAATTCTGCGTGATCCACAGCCGGGGACAAGCAACCTGACCTACGATGAGAAATTCGGAAAGGCTTTTGCGGACTCGTCGAACGGAATCTGGGATATCAATACGAGAATTCTTGGATGTTTGGGACTTAATACTTAATGCGCCCTCAAAGAAGCCGTTCAAGTTAAAACGACCTAAGAAAATAGGTGGTATCTAAACCCGAGCGTTGGGCTTGCATAGCGTTATTCTCTAACCCGGTTGTTTCGGAGCCAAATTGTTGTACGGGATGAAAGGTATCAGTGGATGCCAGTCGTTAACACGCTCATGGTAAAAGCTGCTCACCCGCAAGCCCCGGGATATGACAATAACACAAATCTACAGTGGGGAACTGGCAATCTCACCGCAAAGAGGGAATCAGTTGATGGCACAGTGGTACATTGGGGTGCCCAGAGATTCAGATGGGACTCCAAACAGAGATCTGATATGCACTATTAGATTTGGAAGTGACCCCTTCCAAAGAATACCATATGCATCTCATGTGGATAAAAAATGCCGACTTCGACATTGCACTGATTAGGCAAAGACCACCGGACCAAAAAGAATCTTTGTAGAAATAAGCGAGTTTCCGCCGTCCTCGATGGAGCCGTTCCTCGAGTATCCGCATTTGGCACAGATGTCTGATCCCCCCAAAATTTCCGACTTCCTAAAGCATCTCACACTCGGCGAACTATCGGTGCGCATTTAGGAAGCCGGTGCTTGAAGATCTGCATTTTTCCCACTGCATTTGCGACCGAGGTTATCGAGCTAGGTATCTTCGGAACTCTAAAGCACTGACTAAGCCACTTTATATGCTTGTTGTAAGCCAAACACACATAATTGATAGGAGAAATAGATAGATTATCGGTGGGTCAAGTATATGGGCTTACATGCCTGATTTACACGACCAGAAAGATCTCCCGATATGGGCGTATCATGCCAGTTACAGCCTACGCTCACTTTTTTCCTTTCCGTCTTTTGCCTTCGGTCCCGCTAGTCTCACCTCCACTTAACTCATCACCACTGCTGACTACGCCACTCTTTTTCCTGCTTTTGAGATGATGGGAGGGGATCCATTCCTCCTGGTATCCACCTGCACCAGTTGCAGTAACAGTTCCGACAGGGCCGCTGACTGCAGCCTTTCGTGGCCTTTTCGATTGAGGAACAAAAGACAAGTAGGCGATGTATCCAAGACCGGCAAAGATACCAGAGACAACAAAGTAGGTGGAAAGTCTGTATGACAGTCAGTACTGCGATAGCATGCTTGTGGGCAGTGAACTTACAGTTTGAAATCAAACCAGGACCCCTCAGGCTCGACTATCGTCACAATAGAGTCGTAGACGAAAACCTGGTGTTTCACACCCTGGTACGTTCAAGTTGGTTAGATCGGTAATGAATGAATGGAACAACATACCTCGTCCAGATGCTCAAGCCAAATCACGAGGCGGAGGTCTCCAGGCTGCATAGTCGCCAATTAAACATATACACTTTGACAAGGTCTCAAAAAAAATACACACCCTGAATCTAAACACACATTAAACATGGTCGTGTGATAAAACAAAGCTCACTTACTCGCTATAGAACGAATACGGGATCTGCAATTTGGCTCCCTCGATCAACTCAACACCATAAGCAAGCGCACTCAACTACAAAAATATGGCGAATTAACAGGCAGGATAATTAGATGTATTGTGAACCACCTACGTTCTTGACTAGTATATCTGTTTCGGGCCTATAGACAGCTCCAGCTATGTTCAAAAGAGTAGTGTTGCGCTCCAGCCTATTTTCTAAGATAACACCAATGGTGTTCCTTTCACCATTGACGACATCTGGATGAGTGTCAACAGAACGTTTATTAGAATAGATGCAGTAGCGTACGTCCAAAAGGATTAGTTTCCGGCCAAGCTGCTGTCGCAAAAAACTGAGGTTCGATAGGTCCAGTGTCTTCAGCTTCTACGACAACTGCAATGGGGCATGAGCACATATGTGATGTTTTGGGAGAAAATGTCCGAACTTTGCTCGTCATCAACTTCGTCTTTCGCGAAAGCCAAGGAGGTTACAGACAGAGCTGCAGCGAGCAGAGTGAAGAAGCGCATCCAAAAACCAGAAATAAGCCGATAGGTAGCGTTTATGAATCAGGAGAGAGAAAAAGGTGAAGTATGCCACGTCGTGCCTAATCACGTGGTCCTGAGTCTCACTTGACAAAAGATACACTACTATAGCTGGAAGTTCTTTCCACTTGTAGAACAACTGGATAGCATTTACGTTTCCTGCCGATATAATTAATGTATGCGTATCTTAGCAAACGAGCGAAGGCAATTATTTCCCGCAAACCAGCTGAATTACATACAGTATACAACATTTGGGCCAAGTTTCTCAGATCATGCTAGCACTTTCTTCCTCAAAAGATCGCGAGCAACTTCTTCCGATTCCGGGGCCATATCCGGTAGCCAGAATGCCTATCGAAAGAAAAAGTCAAGATACGAAATCATCAACCAGTGATAAAGCATTTACCAGTTCTGCTCCAGCCGAAGCCAACATCCCATAACGAGGATTGAATTTGACACATCTTGAGATTCCAGGATGACCGTCAAGCTGAACCAAGGGATGTATCTGTCGCGGAGTAGCTTTCAGGTTCACAGGTCCGGTTGGAACCTGTAAATCCTGAACGTCCCAAGCAAGTATCTTGCCATCCAAGCTGCCGCCGACAATGAATTTACTATCAGGAGTCCAAGAGACCTCCTCGCCACTGCATCCCTTGTCAGGCTGGATCGTAAGTGGAGCTGCGACAGACCGTCGTTCAAGCCCAATGTGCCCTTCTAGCTTTGCAACTAAATGACCATTGAAGGCATCCAAGATATAATGCGCGTCTCCAGAGCATCCGACGAGAAGGTATTTTCCACTGGAGGAGAACGAGAGCGAGGTTACGTATATCGGTCGGGGTGGGTAGCTGATGAGGGTTAATGTAGGGTCTTCGAGGGTGATAACGAGGAAAGGTGCCTTGTCATAGTTGGCCGAATCGTAAAGGAGTATTCGAGAGTAGTGGTTGACAGCGACAGCAAAGACTAAACCGGTAGCGTCGTAGGCGATGACGGGAGGCGCAGGAAGTGTAAGCAAGCCGCGACATGTTGGTGCTCGTAGATCCCATAGCCTCACGGTTTTATCCAGAGAGCCAGACATGAAACCGTCATCCACAGGTGATACTTCAAGTGATATTACGCGTCCTTTATGGCCCTTGAAATACGAAAGATACTTGTTGTCGTGCAACGAATGGTAGCGTATTCCATCGTCCTCTTTCGTCGAGGCGTGAATTATCGCCGTGCTTTTATGGGTGAAACGAGGTAGATCTATGCCGTATTTTTTAGACTGCAATGTCTTCAGATGTCTACAAATCCACGAAACGGTATCAGTAGAGCGTGAAAGAATATTATGATGAGAGAACTCGCTTGCCAGATTTACAGTTATAAAGTCTAAACGTCTCGTCTTCTGCTGCAGTTAGCAGCTGATCTCCTCTATCATCGAAGCATATTCCTGTAATATGCCGAGGGCCCAAAGAGGGCCGTCCAGGAGATACTGATGGATTGTCAACGGCCGTTTTGAATATTCTTGATGTTTTCAATTTGAGCTGAAAACTTGTCAGATTCAATATCGACTTGCCATTTTTTCATTCACCATTAATCCATTGTTGAGAGAAAGCTGAGCCGGAGGAGCGTTAGGCGGGGCCATAGAGAGTTGATGGCCGTACGCGTCCAAGTCAAATTTGTCAGGTGCTTTTTTCAACTTTGCTCTGATTCACCATGTCCGAAGGCGATGAAAGTGCAAAGCTATGGAAAGTCAACAGAACAATTCACGAATTGGTTAAGGACCGGGTCAGCCAAGTTTAACCCTCTGCTCATTCTGCAAGATATCTCATAAAATGGGGTTCATAGGGCTTTTCAGTGTCCGACGACGAAATAAGCATGGATCTGGCCACTTTTCGCCAGTCCTTCTCAAATCAGACTGGGTCTGTCGAGTAAGGGTTTTTCGTTATCTTTTCTGCTCGCTGCTCACGACATTCATGATATTCAGTCGCAATTTATTGAATTTTTTCTCGAACTGCCTGGCCAATCCTGCGGAGCAGTTATTTGTTTTCTTTTCCGACGAGAAAAGCGTTGGTGTAAAGACGATGCGAAAGTGCATGCGATCCTTTGCTTTATTTTGCTCATTTTCTAACGTTGTTGCAGAATGCTTTCCATTCTCGAAGAAAAGGGGATACAGCAAGGAATCATTGTTTTTCCAGGAAACATGACGCCGTCTGCCCGCAAAGTGAGCCAACCTCTAGTACTTCAATACGCGAAACTCACGGTGGTGTAAAAGGTCATTGTTGCAATGGCATCGCAATACCGATTGGAAGAATTTTCCGAGTCCGATCTCCTGGTCAACATCACTCATCATTCGCTAGTCCCACGTCACATAGTGTTATCTGCACCAGAAAAAAAGACGCTGCTGGAAAAATAGTACGAATATACTTGAGTTTTGCTCTTCTACGCTGACCTTTACTTTCAGTCGACTCAAAGAGACACAATTACCTCGCATCCAGCTGGCCGACCCCGTTGCGCGGTATTATGGATTACGTCGAGGCCAAGTCGTAAAGATTATAAGACCGAGTGAAACCAGTGGACGCTATGCCAGCTATCGCATATGTTTCTGAAGTCCAAGTCTCCCTCTGGTGTATCGTATATCCTTATCATTTACTGCTTGTATCACGCTAATTGTATGTAATTTTGCAACTATAATCTAGAGGCCCTCGGATCCGAGTCAAAACTGTTGTCAATATCTCCATCCATACAATTGCTTCTCAGCGTTGGGTTTCCCTTAACGAAACGTTGTAGCCTCATGTTCATTTCTTTGAGATTTTGCGAAAGATCTCTTAGATAATCCCTCCATCCAATAAAATCTTCAGCCGCATTTTCCTTTTCGTCGAAGGACCTGCACGTCGGACTTGAACTGAAAAGGTCCATGATCCTCGTTCGGAATCTCTACAATCGAAGATCTATATTATTTCGTGCCTCGTGAAAAAATTTATCAGGCCTTCTAGGATTTGTCGACTTCATATCGCTCAATATCGTTCAATAAATCACGGGGGATGCTGGTGCTGGGACTTCACCCCTGCGCTCCCGCCTCGACAAGACCCTACAAGACCCTCGACTCAGAGATGACCCGTAACCGCTAATGTATAAGTTCACCGTAATATTGCGTAGGCGTGCTGTGGGTCCAATCTCCACAACGACTTGTTTTCTTCGCTTAGGCCTCCTAATATGTTTGACGAGATATGCTCCCTCACACTGCTCCGAGTTTTAACCTTGGTCTGCAACTTTGTGGGTTTCTGTCTATAGATCTATTTTATTTGCCTCGCTCTCGCAGCTACATACATCATTTCTGCTAAAAAATGAATTCCAGGAATTATAGGGAAGTTGCTTCCAACACGTTGTGATTGCAACAACGGTCAAGTTTATGTAGGCTACCCCTCTTCGTTGATTGACCCTGGTGATTCTTATACTTACACTTTTCTTTGCTTTTGCTCAACCGGCATCGCCGCTTTTTTGCCTGCATATGAAAGCAGCTCATGGCAAACAAGCCCCACTCACTTGACAATGTATGTACAAGTTCTCAGGTTTGCATACATACATACTTACTATGTATGTTTTGAAGCTCCTGATCTGGCAACAGTAGTGGCCGGATTCCTTTTTAGAGAAGGTATGACCCAGCTCGCCAACCTTGAACTGAAATCTTGTCACAAACATTATTCCAACTACCGCGGCGAGTTTGTATTCCTTTCCCCTAACCGGAAGTTTTAGCATGATTTGTCACTATCGTCAGCGAGATCGCGTCCTTTACCTATGTGTGCATTCTCCGGAAAATTTGATTGAAATGAAGACTATGGTATGGAATCTGGTCGAAAACAGCCCTCTAAGAATACTCCCAAGTAGATCTTCTCCAAACAACATTTCTGATGAAGAAATCTGGTGTTGTTGGGGATGCAGATGTTCCATGTATCGTTCTTGATTTGAGCAGAGGTGCCTCAAACCTCTCATCTCCAGCGTCTCCACCATTGGATTGGGGAAGCATAAGCGCCGAAGCACCAGGCTGCGCGCTTTGATTCGGAAGTGTTGGGTTGCAAATAGCGAGTAAATTGAGTAAGAACAGCTCTCTACCTAATACTTCGGCCTTCAAAACATTGCTCATCGTTGAGCACTCTTGGGCCATCCTCCATCTACAACGGCAGGTTGATCGGCGCGACGTTTGGAAGGCGACCGGTCCGTAGACCAAAAATAATGCCAAGTACGCAATTCCGAGCCCGTCCAGGACCTAGGTGTGTCACTCTCCTTTATTCTCCTCGAATAATCTGCCAAGTAACAAGATGTACATATCAAACCTCCTTTGTCTCCAGATTTTTGACTCTCTTTGGTCACTTTCCTTCATAGTATGTATATCCAGAACAGTGTCGTCAACCTGTCCATCAATCTCTCGCGTCTGTCTCGCGTACCTGTTTTACATAGGCCAAAAAAAAAAACAATCGCGGACCAATGTCCTAATGCAGCGATGTTCCGTTTGACATTGCTAGCTGAGCTTCCCGGAACTACTCTAAACGCGATATACAAAATGTAGCAATGTAAAACCGCTTTCGATTTACTTGAACCATTCCCAGCAAAGTTCTTTTGCATAGACTTCATGCCGATATATGGAGATCCTTGCAGATCGTCAGTGGTCACAAACTCCCAAACATATTCACTCTCCGCACACGGTTCACGACTTTGTAGCTCAAACTTGCTTCTACCTACTTGGGCATTCGGAGACTCCCATCAAAGACAACCGGAGATGAAGCCACGCTCCATGTACCGAATCTACATTGGAAATCTACAGATCTCTAAGCTTCTCAAGGGTGGGCTACTTACTTTCGAGGGAACCTGGATTCAGGTATAAAAGGCATGTCGGTCAACTTGGAAGCTCCATCACACTGCACACACAGTTCAGACTTTCTACTCAACGCCACCTCCTCTATCCTATCAGCGCTGTTCCATGGAGACTTTTACTCTTCCTGACCTGATCCCTGTTGTTTCCTCGTTGAAGGCCGGTACCAATCCTCATTACAAAGAGGCTGGCGCAGAGTCAGCAGAGTGGATTAACAGCTACAACGTCTTTACAGACAGCAAAAAAGCCTTTTTCGTCCAAAGTTGCAATGAACTGCTCGTTGCCCTTACATACCCATATGCCGGGTACGTATTCAAGTTGATATCCCGATGGCTGTTGGCTAACTGCTTCGACTTTAGTTACGACCAATTTCGTACCTGCTGCGATTTTGTCAACCTCCTCTTCGTCGTCGATGAGGTCAGTGACGAGCAGAATGGTAAAGACGCCCGCGCCACTGGAGAAATATGTACGCAAATTGATTCTATCGATTTCACTATACTAACTGACAGCCTGCCTAGTATTAAACGCTATGAGGAATCCCGAATACGACGACGGATCGACACTATGTCAAATCACCAAAGAGTGGGTCCTACATATTCATTCCCGTATTCCAGTACTAATGACGTGTTTATTCCCATATTCCCAGATTCCGAAAACGCTACACGAGCACTGCTGGCCCTAATACTCTTCGCCGATTCTTGGTGCACTGCGAAAACTACATCGAATGTGTTTCAAGAGAAGCCGAGCTTCGTGAAGCAGGGGAGATCCTTGGTCTTGAGGACTTCATTGACCTCCGACGAGAAAATAGCGCAATTCGACTATGTTTCGGACTTTTCGAATACGTTCTCGGCATTGATCTACCGCAAGAGGTTTTCGACGATCCGACATTTATGGAGGCGTATTGGGCAGCCGCCGACATGGTTTGTTGGTCCAATGTAAGTGAACCCCGATTTGGTCTAGTTCGATGCCGTTCTTAGTACCCTGGAATAGGATGTTTACTCGTACGACATGGAGCAAAGCAAGGGTATCAGTGGCAATAACATCGTTACTGTGCTCATGAAGGCCAAGAACATCGATTTACAAACTGCTTGTGACCATGTTGGCACATATATCAACGAGCTCATGGATCACTACGTGGACGCGCGCGCACGTATACCTTCATGGGGGCCGGAGATAGATGCCAGTGTCGCTCAGTACTTGGAAGCAACTGCTCACTGGGTGCGAGGCAACGTCGAGTGAGTGTCTCCCTGATCACGTACATTTGGATATAACTGCTGACAAGGAGTAACTTATTTTAGCTGGAGTTTCGAGAGTCAACGATACTTCGGACCCCGAACTCTCGAAGTCAAGGAGACTCGTATTGTTCATCTTACACCCAGAGCACCACAGGAGATAGACAATGACTCTGGGTCAGAGAGTGATTAAACGGGCTTGTTTGTTAAATATTGTGTATACGGATAGATTTATGTTCCTTACTTCCGCTTTTCTTACTTTTGCTTAACTCTCCTAGAAAGTGTATATCTCGTACTCTACTTGTGGATTTCTACTCTTGTACTTTTAGTAGTCCTTTTACTTTTTTCGTTGAACGAAATAATACATCCTTAATTGTATTCATGGTTTGTTTACCTGAAGCCTAATTTTGCCCTGTTGCCCGAGGATAAAGGGTACCGGTATCAAGCTCAGAGCTTTGGAAGTCCTGATCTTCCTGGATCTGTGGTTTTTTCCTCTTGTACATCTCGTACAACCCTTCCCGCCCGCCAAATATAGCCTGCTCCTCTCCTCATAAATGGTTCGCAAGCATAATTTTACAAAATGACTCTGGGATACAAGATTATTGTACGAGCTCGCCAAATATGTTGTTCGCCTGACACCTGATTTGAAGATAGGCTTTGTACACTACCTTTCGAGGTACGATCCTTAGAAAGGAGACTGGGTCTCGTGCTGTGGCCCGAGGATAAAGGGCACATCAAGCTCGGAGTTTTCGAATTCCTGATCTTGCTGGATCTGTAGTTACGTTTTCCTTAGTAGTTGTTCCTCGTACAACCCGTCCCGTCTCGTACAACACTTCCCGTTCGCCAAGTATAGCGTGGTCCTCTCCGCTACAAATGACTCGCAAGCATAATTTCATAAAACCTGAGGTCTGAGATACATGGAAAATTATTGTACGAGCTCACCAAATGCGGGTAGCGTGGTCCTCAAAATTGTAGTTCGCAAGCATACTTTTTTTTTACAAAAATGACACTAAACTAAGATACGAGATATTTTTACACGGGCACTTCCTATTTTCTAACAACCTAGGCGTAAAGCCATTCCCCTAGATCCCGCGCCCACTCACTGAGCTCCAA
This sequence comes from Rhodocollybia butyracea, assembly GCA_015501585.1. Classification (NCBI taxonomy): domain Eukaryota; kingdom Fungi; phylum Basidiomycota; class Agaricomycetes; order Agaricales; family Omphalotaceae; genus Rhodocollybia; species Rhodocollybia butyracea. The sequence goes on from JADNRY010000242.1 coordinate 56,616, forward strand.
CACAGGCTTGCTCTCGAAAGACGCCCGAATCGAATTATAATTTGCCGGAACGTCCTCGGGTTCATCTGGAGTCTCAGGGGGGTTGACTTGCCCCTGCCCTCGCGAAACGCCCACACCGCCCACACCGAAGCTGCGATGCTCCACAAGGGAGGTAAAAATCCCCAGCCCACTCCCCCCCACCAACGTCAAGTACGGATCGAACCCACACTGCTCAAGTTCCAAAAGCAGATCCCTTCATCGAGGCATCGCTGAAATCTAGTAAATCAAAAACAAACAATTAGATGGGTAGACCCGGTTAAACAATGGGTTGCCGAGAAAAAGGAAACCGAGAAAAGGAAAACATGAAAGACCGCGCAGCCACCGGGGACATAAACGAACGCCGGTGGAAGGGGGGGAAAAACGTCGGGTATACATATAACGTGCAAAGTAGGTGCAACCTAATGTCAGGAATGAGTGTCACGGCACACCCACCACCCCAAGCACCGGTAAGTTTCGTGCTTGATTATACAGGCGAAGCAGCGGTCTTTTCCCTTATTGTCTCGAGAGAAGGGTGCGATACGCCGAGGGAAACCAGCTGTTTGTGATTTTCGTTAATCAGGGCCTAAAAGCGGGAATAGACACACAACGTGAGTGAGTGAGTAATAGAGTAAATAGCAAAAAGAAAGACAAGGTTGAATAGAAAGAGAGTTTGAAGAGAGTTTGAACACCGACACCGAGCATGTAAATGTGAATGATCCCCGTGGCGGGGGGTGATAGTTTGTAGGGAGAGGGTCAACTGACCGATAAATCTCTGAGCAAGTTTTCACGTCCAAACTCTGACGAGTCAGCCGAGGACCGTTTTGCCTGCGAACTGGTGTTTTCGATAGCTTCAAGGATGGCACCAACGACTTCGGGTAGCTGTGAAAAAGAAAAAAGTCACAAGTGTAAATTAACGAAAGACCTGATAGAAAAAAAAGAAACTCACCTCCTGTTTCATCAACCCAACCCCCGCAACAAGCTTCGAGGAACTTTGGAGTCGGTCGACAGGAAACGTAGAGAGCCAAAGCTAAAAGGAAACAAAAAGCCCGCGGGGATGGTATGTCAGATCCCCCCCCAAAAAAGAAAAGCAATCTCCATCGCTCAAACTCACCCCTGTATCCCTCCATCCCACTCGCCTTCCCAACCCCGGGCCTACAATACCCCCCAAACATTGAAACGCTATTATCCACCCCGCTCGGGGTTCCCGTGGAGGACCTTCTCTGCGATAAAGGGGCAGCGGTTCGCCGTGTCGGCACTAGCTCGAGCGCGTAGTGCCCGTGCGGGGAGAGAGGGGAGTGCTCCGCGGATATGGGGGTTGGTGCCATATTTGGTGGGGGGATTGGCGGGATGACGATGCGGTGGCTGCGCAGGCGGAGAAGGAGGCTGATCCGAGGCCTGCGCCTACGAGGAGCGTTGAGCGTGCGGTAAAGTGCACCGAGGGCCTCTCAGCACCCGCCAACTTGATATATGTACATATGAAGCAACACACGCGACGCGTTCCTCGCTTGGCTCTTCTCCGCCCCGAGCTCTCCCAGCGGTCCAGCGTGTTATCGCTTCGATTAGTTGCGCATCCAATTCGTCAGAATGGGAATCTGTATCTCCCTGTTCTCCCTGACGCGGTTTAGAATGGGTATCCCCCCTGCAGCACACTCGAATTGTCCCACGGTAACCCCTTGACGTCCCATTTGCCGTAAAAATTATCGATATCGTTGAACCAGACGAATACCTTTCCGTCATTTTATAGCAGTGGATGTCGACGGAGGCTGCGATTGCGGTCTAGAGAGAGAGCATGTTCCCTAAACAAGATAACATTTCCAGGTGCACTAACAAACCACTCTCTGTCTACCGTATCATCGCTTCCATTATCAAGCTGCTCCAAAGCCCTATTTGCTGGGGAAAGGGGAGGTAAGAGAAGGACTTTTATAGATAGGAAGATATCAACACACCTTGACTAAATCATGTCGATTATAAGTAGTCATTCTCGCTATAAGATCATGATGCCCTCTAAGATACTTCGTCCCGCTATCATACACAATCATAGACAATATCTGCGCTATGCTCCAGCAGCCTTTGTATATACGGGCTCATCAGCGTATTATCCACCACCACAATCGCACCTGGCGCGCGTTCCTTCAGGAACTTGACTTCCCTACTAGTCAGCGCGAGATCGGCGACTTTCAATAACGGGTTTGTAGGAGATTCGAGGAACACCATGGCGGTTTTGGACGTGTGGATGTAAGGTATGACGGTGTTGGAATCGGTGGTGTCGACGTGGTGGACGGTGACGCCGACATGAGAACGGATGAAGGTGAGCACTGCTGTCGGTGCCGCCGTATAGATCGTCGGTTCGAGCAGCCACAGGATGACATCGAGCGCAGCCAATGCCACGTCGGAGGAAACAGCGAACGCGTGGGAGGCGGAGGAGGTTTTCGCGATATAGTGTTCTATTGAGTATAGGACTTTAGGAGAAGAGATTTAGAGGAGATTTGAGAAAGAAAGAGATATCGTACGTACCTAGATGACTTCATGTCAGATTCCCACTTCTCGAGCAGTCGTATTCGTTACCGACGCCCTTGAACGTTGCGGTTTGGTATATCGGCACCGAGCTGCTCCCATACTCAAAGCTTCATCGATGGGTTCTCGACTTTACATACAGTGTAGATAATTTGTACCGCTGGCGAAAGGCGTACAGGCGTTTCTGGATCAGGAGTTCGTAAATCATGGTGTAGAGGCGTTTATGTGTTTATTGTAGGAGCCATTTTTCTGGATATGTAGTTGGATTAGTTGGACTGGCGCGTTGTAGAGATCTAAGAGAAAGATGTACTAGAGAAGAGAAAGGGTAATACTAACACGAAGAGAAAAATTATGAATAGCATGACTTTGGAACCAATCAAAAGGCGTGATGGCGTGAGCGCCATCGGCGTTTATCAAATTGATAACACTCTTAAAAGATTGTACACAGTACAACTCAGTAAAGGCAGCGGTACTTGTTGTGTATTGTCTTGACATGTTCTGGAATGCAGCGCAACCAATAGAAGGTTCGCAGGATCTCATGTTTGGAACCGTCGCATTGGAACGGTAACGTACCCTGAAATTCGTAGCACACTAGTACTTTCTTTCGAAAACACAGCTACTGACAAAAGACATCATCTCGAAGCTCGAAGCTCAAAGTTCCCATCCGTTTGCGCTTCTTGGAAATGGTGGCCTTTTCAGAAAAACAGTCCAGTTACTCCACTCTCGACTAGCTCTCTTGTTTCTCCCACAACGAGTCCCAATGCTCCGGCTACTACTGTTAAGAATGTACTATGGCTGCCATCTACGACGATGAAGATATCTATCGAGGCTACTTGATGGGGCTATCGCATGAAAGTTGAACATATCTCTTGCCATTTCATTGCATGTATTCATGACCCGTCAAGTTTCCTACCGTCGCCTCCAATGATGAGCGTTTTAAACGAGCGAGATATCGCCAAGCGCGCAACGCTACTCTCGGCTGCTTTGACATGGTTACTCGCTAATATCTCAACAGTGATATTTCCGGCTCCTTTGCAAGAAAATCGTTCCGTATCTCAGCAGGGCCCCGGAAACTCCCCTCAGACCTTGTCCGCCAAAAAATCCTCAAGTACGCTATGATTTTGGGCTCAAGTACGCTATTTCGGACAAGGATCGTCACGTGAATCGAAAAATTTCGCTAAAAATTCCAAAAAATCCCGAAAAAATCCTAGACTGTCCTACAGGCTTCTGCGTGTGCTACGATCCAAGCATTACTGTGAGAAACATTTCTGGCAAGTCTTATAATTTTCAACACCGGTAAGGCCTTGAGAACCTTTTTCGCGCCCTGTTTTTGAATTCAAAACGCCTGCCACCGTTTCCCAGGACAGCCATTTAGCTAGGTGAAGCATACACTAGCATACAATGCATCCTTCCCGAGGTGATACAAGATATTAGCGACAGGCGCATGAGTATAAAGATGGTACTTGTGGCTTTCGCCGCAAGCTGGATATCGTCTAGCTCATCGGGCGAGAACATAATCTAACAACAATAGGACAACAGAAAGGTACATTTTTGTACGGCTTATGCTTTTGTTGCAGGTACCGGTTGGCTCTCGGCTTTGGCATGCTTCTTTGGAGTAGAAGCCCCTCAAAATTTCGGTTCGGCGCTGGCGCGCCAGCCTAAAGTACGCTATGTAGGACAGGGACGCGGACAATCTGGCCTAAAATACGCTATAATAGGACAGGGATTTCGCGAAAATTCCGGCCTAAAATACGCTATTCCGGACAAGGTCTGGGGGGAGTTTCCGGGGCCCTATCTCAGCTACAATGGGACATTCATTTCTTGTAGTTGAGGTGTGATCCAGGGCTATGATTCCGGTGAGCACAGACCTCGTCTAGTTGCAACATAACATTGACTTTCAATAGGCTACGGCGTCATTAATAAAGCTCCATAATGCACAGTAAACAACTGTGGGTTCCTAGCAGTATTGTTCCAGACACTGAGATGACAAGTACACTGTGCAGATCTCGTCTTGGTCTACACGAAATCTGCCAAGTTGAAGAACCAATCGACCGCGTCATGTCATGTCTCAGGTTTCTTCTGAAACTCTTCCTCTCTTTCCATCATGGGTGGCACTCTAAGCTAATGAAACTCAACAACGACGGCGTCGACGCCTACATGGAAGAAAGCGACTCCTTTGGATACCGCTATCCAATGTGGCATGGCATCAAAGGTGACGCTCTCCGCGCTGCCATAACTTCTCTCGACAAACTCAAGCAAGACGCTACGAAAGCAGAATCTGCCCGTCAATTCTTCATCGACACCCAGCTTCCATTGAAACCGAGGAAGAAGCGCTATCTGAAGGAACTACGGCGCGTTGGGTGTTCTCCGCGGCTGGGTCCGCGAGCCTACCAACAACAGGCAGCCTCTGCTCTTCGGGCCCTACTCCAGCCTGAGCAGGAGCAGCCCACCAGGTCACAGTCCCGGTTCAAACTCCAGTTTCGCCGCCCTCGTCGACGTATTCCCCAAACGCACCCTCGAGAGACAAATGCTCAGCGAGAACGACCTCGACGGGCTCATGGATAGATCTTACAAAGAAAAAATCATGGACTTGGTTTATTGTCCTGTCGAATTGGCGAAAGTGGGTATGAGAGATGTATTCATGATTTTGATAGATAACAGGGTATTTGTTTATCCTGAGGAGGTGGGGTTGATGGTTACTGTGTTGGAGAAGGTGCTTGAGGTTATGGAGGAGGATGACAACTCTCGATTGACAGATTTGAGGCTGATAATGTATTAATGTATGTGGTTTGTCGCTGAAGAAGAAAGAGGGTTAGGGCACGGCGACAGCAAGGGAGGAAGAGGACGACTCCTTGCCTCGTTCCAGCAGGGATACCTTGCTACTTTTCTGGTCGGACACGGGAAGAACGTGCTTTAATCTGGCGTAGCCATCTCTGAGTTCGTCTGTGCGGCGTTGTTCAGCTTCCAACCAGTGTCCATTCACTCCACCATGCTGTTGGTTCCCGTAGTTCGCCATAGGGAACCACTGTCACTGCACAGTCAAAAATTTGAAACAAGTTTTTCGAACAGACATACATGTTCTGGAGGTAACCCCTCCTAAGTTGCCGGACCTAATATTCTCGATACGTACTGGACTAAACGTTCAGGAAAAATGAGATAAAAAAAAAGAAATAAAAACTTTTTCTCGATACTAGTAAGTATGTATCCCGTAATCAAGTACCCTCGTTCTCTGCATGGACTATACGGATCGTCGCTATCATTCAAAGATAATAGCACCCCGGTTCTGGCGCCGAAACTTCCCCGCTCGAGAAACTTATATGCCAAATTTTGTCCGGAAGTTTCGAAACCACGCCCCATTGCATAGGCTTGAGTGGGTCCGCACCATCCTCCGGTGGATGGCAATGCCGCAGCAATAGCTTTGCTACAACTCCCTGCTATGGGCATATCACCATCAAGGTATTTGTAATGCCCTACAGCAATGGAGCTCAGGATAAGAGAGGTTCCAGCAATCAATGTCAGGATCGTTGCTGCGGGCGAAAAGCCGCAGGTGGTGATACTATTCACTGGATTAACAATATCGCCATCCCATACAGTGACTGAAACAACAAAGAAGCTTTGTGACAGAAGCTTCAAGCCAGTGTAGGAGGGATGAGTAAGCCATTAATGGGACACCAAAACGGAATGGTATGTTGAGGAAGTAGGTGGACCGCTGCTCTCCATGGGGGTCAGAGACCCGGAGAGGTTTGCGGGAATGGGCATATGAGGACCATTCGAGTGCCAGGAACAATTTTGTGCAAAGGCTGTTGAAAACAAGGTATATCATGGAAAAAATAAGTTGCGGAAGATTGGCTAATACCACAGATGTTATAATAGACCAATATCCCTGTGTTGGCATGTCCCAAAAGATAATGTTCTGATTTGATGCTTTGCCAATGCCAAGCTGCAAGATGTTTGAGAAGCTCACTGCAGACACGATAAGTAAAGAATTTACTAAAAGAATCACTACAGCGGATAGAGCAACACAGAAGCTATTGGGACTTTGAGCTGACGTTGTTGTGCTATGCGAACCACTTGACTACTCACAGGGAGTTTATCGCGACCCAATGCCGGGTACTAGCCGTGGTCTTCAACCTAGTTTTTTGAGGTTGATATGCAATCAACGGAGCTGCCATGGCTGTGCCTTCTATGTTGTTGTTGTTGTTTCTATCAAGACCCTCAAGGTATCTTTGAGACACCAAACACATGTCCTTTGTCAGCGGCTCAGGATTGCTGCTGAAAGATGCTATCACATCTCCCAAAGTTACCAGAGGATTATCATGCATTCTGGTGGCCACCACTGCCATACACATTACCTTTACAATGTTGAAGGCAATAACAATAGCAAGGAGTGGGAGGTTGAATTTTAGCTGACACCTGGAAGGAGTTGTTTCGCTAAGGCAATACTGAACGGGAACCTCTACTGGCAGCAATGTAGTAGAGTTCTGTGGAAACTTTACCTCCATTTTCCAATTGGAGGGATTGATTCCTGTAGAGCAGAACAGATCTCTGGTCGCTTGACCCAAGCCACTAGCTCTGCACATCCAATCAGACGGAGAAACCCCCATAAATGGCTTTTTGCCTTGCAGATCAAGAAAGGTGTTATTAGAGGTGTAGTTTCCAACCACCATCACTAAGTCACGACGGTCTGAGAGAAAAGCCACTGTATAAGCTTGGAGGCAATCAGATGGATTCAAAAACTCCCAATTGCCAGATTCAATATCTGGACCTGAACAAGCATAAGTTTGAATGCAATCAGACGAGTTTAGGAAGCTCCAGCTGGCAGGTTCAACATCTGGACCTGAACAAGCAGCACCATGAATGAGGGTATCTTGTGCACACTGCCAGTTGAATGTCCAATTATTTTGAGGCAAGTCTTGCATTTCTGGTCCTTGGGCTAGATACTAGTAGTAATGGTAGTCATTGGCACTTATGGTAGAGAAGAAGGAAGAGTTGTAACTGGCATCTAAATGAGCATATGCTAACACTGATAGGAGCAATATCACATACACGAGATGTAGGGGAATGGAAGAGACAGAGAGTAAGGTCCATAACAACTGTTTCCAGCGACTTGTATACCTAAGATTGCGCATACTCTGCATGCCAATGTCAAGCCACAAGCCTTTCTCATGAGCTCGATCAACTTCGGTTCGAGTAGGAGTGGAGAGGCTCTGCATTACATAGTTGCTAGCACTCAGCAACAGAGTACTGAGGACATTGATGACAAGATGTATGCCCAAGGTAGCGTGGTCTACGGCATTGCAATCTCCTTCGAATATCTGGGCTAGTCCAATGCTGCCTCCAGTCTTGACAGCACAAAATGCCAGTATAAGAATATTTATCACCAGAACAATACCAGCCTGGAATACTGTTACCCAGGCTCCAAAATGCCAACCTGTCGGCATACGATAACGGGGTTTATTGGTTTTCCGTTTTGCCCACTGAAGACCTGCAGAGTTCAGTTGTGTACTAGGCTGAGATTCGGGGTATGTATTCAGCTGTTGGTCATCCCAGGAGCTCATTTCGTGCCACTCTGTTGCTGACCCGGACTCGTAATTATCTTCTGAAGAAACAAATGTGTACAAATTCTTGCGTTGCAACATGGTGTTACCTGGAAAGCTGTAGTTTCATCAGGCCCAGGCACAGTGATGTAAAGGTGAGATTAAATACATACTAAGTGGTACCGGTGGTCATTTTTCACTGAGAAGTTGGGTCTAGTCACTAGAATGAGCGAATGAGCGAAGGTGAGCGCGCGCAAGAAATTTGAAGAAGGGGTACTGCTACGTGAATGGCTGGAGCTACTATATACTAGATACACCTAATTGAAAAAATCGTGAGGGTGTCAATCTTGATGCAAAGTACTTTACCATATCATAATAATTGTCACAGAACGATTAAGCCCCGTGAAAATCGTGTTGTGTGCAAGTTGAGTGTATTGGGTGTGATACCAGGAAACTGTCAAAAACAATTTAACGATTAGGGTCGTTCGAAGCTAAGTAGAGCAGCATCGCAGAAAGTGACAACCGCTTGCTTACAAATTGTCACCTAGTCTCCTAGTAGATGTCATTTGCAAGTGTGGGCTATCGCGCCAAGCGCATGGATCCGTATGCTGCTATACATAGTTCATTCTATTACTGTCATTGTACAAGTGGATGCTCAGCAGCGAGTGTATATGTCGCATCAGCGAGTCGGAACATCCAAGAGTTGATGGAAATTGTAGGAGGGTTGTCAGAAGGAACGCAACACGGGAGATGACATGTGTCACAGAGGAATGAGATCATGAGGTCAGGACAAGTGTTGTCTGCATGAGGTTTCAAGCTTGACAAGTGCCAAACAGAGCGCTAAGTTTCGCAATGGGATGATTTCGAGTAGACAGATTAAGTAGATCGCGTGCTCAGGATAAAGCACTGCGGGTTAGTCTTCCCAAAGCTTTCCTTCCGATCCTACAGTATCACAAGCCTTCCCTAATTTTCCAAATTAGAACATGGACCAAGTGATAATGAGTCGGGAAAATCCCGAGGATGATAGCGGTTGACAAGAGAAGCAAATACTGTCTTCAATCAGCCGTTCGGTACCGGTAATGCAGTAGTTCAACAGCCAATCTTCGCTTTTCCCAATGGCTACAGTCTCAGATCGGGGCGGTGATCCCACCTCCTTTGCCATGTCCGTCAGAATGCAGCAAATGATGCAAAACAATCTTGATAGTCCAACTTTGCTTTTCCCAATGGCTACAGTCTCAGATCGGGGCAGTGATCCGCTCCTCTTTCGCCATGTCCGTCAGAATGCAGCAGATGATGCAAAACAATCTTGATGGTCCACTCTCCGGTCGAAGTGGCCAAAGCCGGTATGAGAGTGATGTTTACGTTTACGAGGCTCAGAGATAACAGCGTTACTATCTATCCTGAAGAGGCGCAGTTGATGGTACCAGTGTTGGAAAAGGGCATTCCGTTGACAAAAGACGGAGGATTTCGACGATTAAATTACAGGAGTGTGTTGGGCAGTTGAGAGACTCGTTTGCAAAGTGTCTACCGTCGTTTCGTGGGGAGATTAAGCCATAGCAGCGGAGATCGACGGAGGCTGCGATTGCGGTCTAGAGAGAGAGAGAAGGTTCAGTTTACTCACTAGATAGAGTGCGCAAGGGGGAGGGATAAGGGAACTTACCACACCATGAACAACGGCATGTTCATCGAACAAAACAACCTTTCCCGGAGCACTAATAAACCACTCTCTGTCTACCGTGTTGCTGCTGCTTCCAATGCTCCCAATACCAAGCCGCTCCACAGCCCTATTTGACAGTGTCCAATACCGTATGCGCAGGCAGCACCCGGACGTATTTATTCTGCTGCGGATTCGGCGCGATAGCGAGGGCGTGTTCGAGGTCGTGTTCGAGGTCGTCTAGGAGGTCGGTGGGGTCTTCTATGCCGACGCAGAGGCGGATGAGGTGTTCGGGGAGCGCGGGTTGCTGGGTCTATTGAGGCGTGGCTAGAGGGAAGGGAAACTGTCAGTAGTGCTTAACGGGGAGGAAGGGGGACGTAAGAAAAGAACGTAAGAAAAGAACGTACGACATAACACAAGGCATATTAATCAACCTATTCACACAATCAAAGCTCACACTAAGTACCAATCGCCCACAGCCTCGTCCCCACGATCCTCCTTATCGATGGCCTTATCCCTCGTCTTGAAGCTCAGCGCTCCTAGCGTTCGGCACCGCGTCGTTTCCCTCTGATATCCGCTCCTTTGAAGTTGCGGGCATGGAGGTACGAGGCGACGAGGTGGGAGCCTGGAGGCCTATTGGCGGTCCATGCGCACAGTTATGGTTTTGACGCCGCGGAGGAGGAGGAAGCAGTTGATTGGAGTTGAACGATGAACGTTAGGGTGTTGCCAACGCTGTATATGGTGGATGCTATTTGCTGGAAGGGGCACACCTTGGCTAAATCACCCCGATTACAAGTAATCATACCCGCCATAAGGTCATGCATTCATTGTGGCCACTAACTTCCGATTCGTCCCGCTATCATACACAATATCCGCACCATGTTCCAGGGGCCTTTGTAAATATGGGCTCATCATCGTATAGATCACCACAGTCGCAGCAGGCGCGTTCCTTCACCTCCCTACTAATCAATGCAAGATCGGCGATTTTCAATAACGGATTTGCCGGAGATTCGAGGAGGACCATGGTGGGTTTGGACGGGTGGATGTAAGGGGATGAAAGGGATGACGGCATTGTGGTGTCGATGTGACGCCGAAGAGCCTGTTGGTGCCGCCGTATAGATTGTCGCCGGCGAATGAGCATGAGGCGGATGAGATTTTTGTGATGTGGTGTTCTATTGAGGGTAGGATTAAGATCTGGAAGGGAGAGATAGATTTAGAGCTTACCTATAGCTAGATGACTTCAATGATGTCGGATTCCCACTTTGCGAGTAAGTAGTTGTATTCGTTACCAACGTCCTTGAACGTTTGAGCGCTCCGTTCTAGTATATAGGCCCAGAACTGCAGTCCTTCAAAGCTTCATCGATAGATTCTCGACTGTGACACAGTGTAGACAATTTGTGCGGGCGTAAAGGTGTCTCTGGATCTTCATGGTGTAGAGGCGTTTTTGTGTCTATTATTAGAGTCATTTTTTCGGTGGTTGGGTTTTTTGGATGGATTTGTTGGACTGGCGCGTCGTAGAGATCGAAGATAAAGATATAGGGAGAAAGTGTAAGAAGGGTGGCACGGAGAGAAAAATCAAGAGTTATGTGGCGTGACTCTCTAAATTAGGATGGTTCAAGCGCCAATAGCCGGCGTCTACATATCAAGTTGATGAGTTCGGTTTTTTGTTACTTTTACTCTTTTTCTCAAGGATATCGATAAAGCTCTGTAATACACAGTCAACAACCATGGGTTCCTCATTGACATGTCTCAGGTTTCTTCTGAAATTCTCTCAGCACTCTAGAGCTCTATGGTTAATAAACTCAGCAACGACGGTATTGACGCATTCGACTACATGGAACACAGTGACTCTTTTGGATACCACTATCCGATGTGGCATTCCATCAAAGGGGACGCTCTCCGCGCATCTCGACTCTGTGAAACAAGACGCTGCTCAAGCACCCTCCCCACGCCAACCGCTTTCCTCTATCGTCGATGGTCCCACCTATGATCCCATATATGAGTACTTAAGCACTCAAGTACTTAATCCTTGCTGGTTAATCCTCGTCTTCGTCCTTTCCGCGTCACTAAGTAGATTCACTCAAGTGGCGATCATTTATCATTTATCCATGCCCTAGCTTCTTCCCGACCTCTTTGTAACCTCACACTTGCGAGTGTGGGCCACCACGCCAAGCGTGTGGCAGGTACGAGTCCTGCAAGACACTAGTTTGAGATTTCATAAGTATGGAAAAGGTAACAATAATCCCAGCGCATCCAGTAAAAGGTCCATGCTGCGGAATCAGCCTGAGATTCTGAAAAGTCAATAACAAACACTGACTCAGTGCAAGGATTGTCAGAAAATCAGGACTTTAAGCAGAAATTGCTTGTTTAACCTCTGGCAGGCACTGATAACTGCAGTCGACCCCGCATGGCAAGAGGTTTGCACTTGGCAATTAAGTATCAAAAAGCTTAGGGTAGGGTTCAAGTGTACTTTTGAAATTTGCAGCAGCACACAAAGGAAGCAGTGTGACGGTAAGCGGCGTAAGCGAAAATGGGAACGCCGATAAATCCACGGAGTCACATGACGGGCGCTTTGACATTTCTAAATATGGTGAAACGATTCTCCCAAATTTGGGCAAGATCAGCCCCAATTGGGACAAAATTCCCACGCGAAACCGGCCATAAGGACGAGCCTTCATTACATTCAGGACTCGTAATAACCTCTTCAACCCCGATCCAACATCGTTTCCGCTTCTAGTGTTTCTAATACAGAACCTCAAGTGCTTGTAAATGCTCTGTGCTTCATCCCCTCCTTCCCCTCTTTTTTAATCCATCTACCTCGTTATCCCGTTATCCCGTTAATCCCACTTGTTCATCCCCTCCTTCCCCTCCTTACCCCTCTCTACTCCCTCTCCTCTCCCTCAAACCTTCGTGCTTGTGCATGTGCATATATGCTTTTTTTTCAGATTTCGATCCTCCATGATATATGTTAGTCTTTCAAAAAGTACTTTGATGTAGTTCTCCTTGCTCTCCCCTTTGCTCTCTCTCTCTCTTTCGCTATAGTTGGCTTTCCGATGTTTCCTGAGTGATTCCTTCCGTGTTGCTTTCCTTGTTGTTGCTGGTGCTACGGTCTACTATAGTTGATATTTACTCGTCATACTGTAAACTACTCTTGAATCTCGCTATGCATAGTAAAGATCGACGTATATCACTTCAGCTATCTAGCTACACTAGAAAGTACAAGAGCAAGTACCCTCGTAATCAGACCTCAAATGTTGCACCATTGAATCTTGGGGGGGTTTCCATAAACAGAAACAGAAAGCATGTTAGGATACTATGATAGTTATTATATTTTTTAGTCAAGGAAAAAATCTTCTCATCCTTCTTCTCATTTTTCTTCTGTGTCTGCCTTTTCACCCCAACTGGCGCGCCTAAAGTTCAAACCCAAAGACAAACCTGTCTGCACCTCCAATATGATATCTATTGAAAATAAGATGATTAGTCGGGCATATGTTTGGCATATGTAGTAGTAGTATTATGCTCTGCTCCGCTCTACAGCGGGGTCCCGTGTGTTGAGAACGGACCGCCGGTCCGACGACGTTTGTTTCGGGCTCAAGTAGCACCACCAGCATGATACCCGCCACCCCGTGTCTTACTGTATTTGTTATTACTTTACTATTTATATTGACTACCGTACTTCCAATAAAGGGATCGTTTGCGCCCCCTAAATTCTGTCTGATAAGCTTTTGCTTATTATCGCTTCTGGACCTATCGCTCACAGGTTATGGGCCCCGCCTCTGCTTACTAAACCACGTACTCGATCACCACCGCTTCTGAGGAGGCCCGTTTGCCCGTACCGTCACCAACTCTTCCTGTGGGAAGCCGCTTGCTATTTTTGTTGTACCGACCCTTCCTGTGGGAAGCCGCCCGTGTTTATATTGAAGATCGACTCTTCCTGAGGGAAGCCGTTTGCCGCTGCACCGTTACTGACTCCTGTGGGAGCTTCGCCGAAATGCCGGACACTCGCCGTGACTTGAACACCATTATGCTGAAGGATGACCAGTCCGAGGACTTGTATGGAAATTGGCAGATGCAGACTAGAGCTGTGTTGAGGAAGAAGAAGTTGTTGGCATATGTTGAGAGAGAGGAGAGAGAGAGAGATTCTAATGGAGAGTATGTTGAAGATATTGGAAAGCCGAAAGCGCCGGAGCCGATGACGGGAATTAGTACTAAGACTTGGAAGTCATGGAAGGAGAAGAGTGATGAAGCCGCTGGACTTATATTCGAACATCTTGACCCGGACCAGTACACTATCGTCAGGGGAATTGATGACAGCCCACTTGCAATGTGGGAAGCACTTGCCGAGTATCACCTTGTTAAAGGTCTTGGATCCATTGTCTCCATCTACAAGAAAATCATGCGGTCTCACAAGGATGAAATCATCTCCATCGCTTCCCATGTATCCACCATTCGCAAACTTGTTGATCATTTGGAGAACCTTGGCGAGCCTGTCTCCACATCCTTCATGGTTGCTTGTATTCTAGTCTCTCTTCCAGAGGACTACCGACCGATCATCTTGAAACTCGATGGAGATCTGAGGATTTCAGATATCAACTATGTTACTGCTCGCTTGCAGAACTTTGATGTCACCTATGGCAAGGGACCGAACCAGTCTCCGTCCATTGTATCGGGTGGGGATATTTCTATGGCTCAGACTCAAGGCTTGATGGCTCGCACGCGCCGCCCTGTTTCCGAACTCACATGTTTCAACTGTGGGAAACGTGGCCATATCCGAGCCAACTGTCGGGAGCCCCCTCATGCTAATCCAGATCCTGCTAGTATGACAACGCTCATGGCTTTGACTTCAGGTCAGCCTGCCGCTCATGTTGGGGAGCTCACTCAATATTATGAAGCCTAACTGGGTTCTTGAAGTCGTGGGAGCCTTTTTTGTATGTTCTCTCTCATTCTGTTTCTTTTGGACTGTTTCTGTTTCTTTGTTTATTTATCTTCTTATGTGGTACGTTCTGTGTACCTTGGCCCTCACAAGTGGGAGTGTTGAGAACGGACCGCCGGTCCGACGACGGTTGTTTCGGGCTCAAGTAGCACCACCGGCATGATACCCGCCACCCCGTGTCTTACTGTATTTGTTATTACTTTACTATTTATATTGACTACCGTACTTCCAATAAAGGGATTGTTTGCGCCCCCCGTTTCCGCGCCCCCTAAATTCTGTCTGATAAGCTTTTGCTTATTATCGCTTCTGGACCTATTGCTCACACCGTGCGGCCCCTAAGGGAGAGAAGCAGCGAGAGAAGCAGCGAGCTCGGACCCACAAAGGGAACTTGGTAGACTGCAAACCCTCCCGGAGGGGAGGTAGCAGACAGGGAATAGGTACACAGGTGATATAATGTTTTAGTTAGCTAGTCAGTCCTCGTAATCCGAATTATTTGATGAATCCCGATAAACTTCCTTACTCTTATCAGCAATGAACCGCTTCCGGTGGAAAAACACCCCATGTACAAACTTTAGCGGAGGGGACCACATAATCCCAGTGGAAATGAACAGTGAAGTGATGAGGCATCTGAGAAGCGGTTCTGGGGTGGGGGAAAGAGAGGAGACGTGATGGATAGAAAATCAGAGCGAGTCGACGCAATGAATGGGATACGGTTGGACCGACACTGAAGGAGGACATGCTGTGGCGTCACCACAAGCACGGCACACCTTGAGCTGCCACTTAAAGTTACGAGTCCTGAATGTAATGAAGGCTCGTCCTTATGGCCGGTTTTGCGTGGGAATTTTCTCCCAATTAGGGTTGATCTTGCCCAAATTTGGAAGAATCGTTTCCCCATATTTAGAAATGTCAAAGCACTTGACATGTGACTTTCTGATGTGCCCACTTATTTCATGTTACCCAAAACTTCGCCGCATCTGATACCTTTTTACTCTTGAACTTCTTGCATCAAACACTGTTGTGGTTGCACCTCTAATGTGCAGATTATCAGTGCTGTACATTTTTTTTGCCACATGTGACACAGTGTTTATTCATCTTGATAATACTTCCATTTTTGTAGCCCCCGCACTTTTCATCAGTGGTCGTTGCAGTGCACAATTCATAACTAGTCTCTTGCAGGACTCATACCTGCCACGCGCTTGGCGTGGTGGCCCACACTCGCAAGTTATAAGGCCCTAGAGTCACGTCGAGTGAAACTACTGGGGTCTCGCTACGTGTCTATATAGGTCAGACTTGAATAAAGGGAAAATTTATGAATGAAAGAAAGGAAGCAACTTATTCCGTGGGTCAACATGATGGCGGGACTTCTTGATCTCTGGATCACCGATAATACTACCTCTTGGTGGGCAATCCAAAAGGTATACCATATAAGGGGGTGTGCATATACAGAGAGCGATTTTTTCGAAGCTAAAAAGGTTTTAAAACTCCTTTCTTCACTGGAGTGAAAACACAACTTGCTAGTAGACGCTTCCAAACGTGTCGCTCGTCCAGATGTAGCCGACATATTCTAAACTTCAGTCAAAATAAACTTTATTACCGCTTCAGGTAAAACTAATTTTAAAATTCGGAGCCACCGGCCTTCAATTGTATTGCTTTTTTGCCATAAAACCGCTTAACAGTGGAGTTAAGCGACTGTTGTATTTCACAGGCTAATTCATACGGTAGTGAGAAGTCTTCTATACTTACTTGCATGAATGAAGGCTCAATTGGTGATTCTTCGAGACTTCAAGGTGATTACGCCACGACCGTGGTTGGTTTCGAGTGAGAAAGTGAAGATTTCAGACCAGTTTTTATCTTTCGCCAAATGGTTTGTTCGGCTGCGTTTTAGCCCCGGTCTATGTGGAGACTGCTTGTGGCGTGATCTTTGTCGAAGTAGATTGATGAGATGAATATATTTCACAACCCTTATTTCTCAAGCAGAGAACGTTTAGCCAGGTTCAGCCCCGGTCTATGCTGGTCTATGTGGAGACTGCTTGTGGCATATGTAATAATCTCTCATAATCTTTGTCGAAGTAGATTGATGAGATGAATATATTTCCCAACCCTTATTTCTCAAGCAGAGAAAAAAATCCTTCATTCTGGCAGTCTCCTTGCAACAGACCGGGGCAAAAAAGCAGCCGAACAAACCATTTGGCGAAAGATAAAAGCTGGTCCGAAATCTCCTTCACTTCCTCACTCGAAAACCAACCACGGTCGTTCAAGTACACTTCGCCCATACTCATTATGCCCTCTAAACACTCTAAACTTGCTTTCGTTATTGCCACTCTTGTTGCTCTCTCGGCCGCTAGAGGAACCCTCGGACTTCCCAAGCTTCCCGCGGGCCTTCCCAAGCCTCCCGGTGGCCTTAGTATACTACTAGGCCTCATCGACATCTCTTGCATGTAAGTCTTTCCTCCTACTATCGAGCCTTCTGTTCTGATTGTCTCCTTAGCCCCATAATAGACTTCCATTCCATATCCCTGTATCTGGCTCTTTTCTTTCAGATGTATTGACTACAAGACATGGTCACCGCTTTCTAATACAATGATAACAATCTCGCCTTTCGCCAATACCTGTAACTAACCATGGAACTTATGGAAGTGGTTGTAATACCTGCTGAGAACCCGTGTCTTCTATCTCGGACTCGCCTACCTCCTGCTTTAACCTTGACACAAATATTGTAATGCTCCAGCGTAAATTAGAATCCCGTAAGCTTATAAGATAGATGTCGAGCGGTATTGGTACCGCGAGATGGTCGTAATCATTAAACTGTGTCCCTAGTGAGGGTTGAGTTTCCCATCGAAAGGGGCCTTGAGTCTCTAGACGAGAGTCGCGTCTCCCGGCGAAAGGGGAGTTATAGGGCTCAGCCTTGAGAAGGAGACAAAATAGAAAATAATAGTTGTTATTGAAGATGATGATTCTATTTAGCGCTCTGTGCGCTTTAGCTAAACTCGGCTCATTGGTATGCTATCTAATCTACAGTATGTACGATATACGATCCGTCACAAATATCACCTTCACTACCTTGGCCTTAGCTCATATCACTTCCCCTCTCTATTCCACACCTCTTTGAGCAGTGCGAGAAGCACGCTCGCATCCGGAGATAGCTCGCGGACTCAATGTCAAGAGCGAGTTATGTCGAAGAACCTTTGTTCAATGGTTCCTGTATCTCCCAGCCCACGACACACCAAACAAATATGCTTTGAATACGCTATTGATACACATAAGTAATGTTTCAGTGAGAATGTTAATCTTGGGCTCGCACACTGGACTCAGACTGTCCGAGCCGCCAGTGACTCGTACTTCCGGTTTCCCGGACTCTCTGGTCCCGATCTCCCTCTTCCTTTCCCCCTGTGAACTTAACGATGAGATGAAGAATGATTTTTTTAGGAATCCACAGGGAATTCATTGCTGACTGACACTTTGCAGATCCCACCGTTGGCGTGCAGTGTTCCCGCTACTCCTTTCCCTATTGCGGATGATGTGTAGTGCTCCGGCATTACTACCAGTGACCACTATCGAAAGCACCAACTCCATCGTTACCCGTAAACCCTGGCTTTGTAAGGAAGGAAGGAAGGAAGAGTTAGTACTTGGGTTTTGTTTTTTCTTAGTTTGTGCTTGTATGCGAAATTGAAAATTGATACATACTTAAATGATTCCTTTTGTGTTATGTGAATGTGAGACAACGGCAAAGATACGGTGAAGAATACGAAGAATTAGCATAGGGCATCAGTGAAGCTAGGATACCTGCTTTTGGTTTGGCTCTGGGACGGTGGTGGGTCATCGACTCCTTGGAGATGCCACGCAGAACAGTACTTGGGGTTTACTCTGACAATGGTTTTGCCAAACTCAGTCCTTTGTTGAATGCTGAGCGCTGAGTAGGCACACTTTGATCAAATATTAGCAAATGTGAGGCATCATCGAACAAAATTGATAACCCGAATAATCTCTAAACAATATTGAAACGACGGGTGGCTCGACAAGTATGCACTCTTCACCAGCACTCATCATACTCCTGAGTCCTCAGACTCGCTCTTGCCCCTGCAGCACTCGTTACTCCTATCTTATCTCCCCGTCCCATTCCTGCTCTCCCTGCTCTTTCTCCTTTTCCTTGCCAGGCCGCTCCTCCCACTAATTTCAAGTTCACCTGCAGTAATGTTATTGAACCAGTCTGCTGCGCTGTAAGTGTCGTGGGTCCAGGAGGCGGGGGCATTACAGCTGAAGTTTACATCGATATCAATGATCACAGTGGGTAAGCTGGCAAGTAATTTATAATTTTATATATCAACCTTACTTGCGTTGAAGCTCAGTGGTTCTCGTAATGGGTTTTTTGACAGTACGAAACCTGCGAAATATCCTGTGATTTATGACTCGATCACTCACTGGAAACTCTACTCTTGCCTCTTTCAGACTTTCCTGTTTTGACGCTAAACCGCTCCCAAACAATTCTTCCGATGGCGCCCCCAGACTGTGCTACGAGAACGGCTTTCCGACTCCCATTGAGGGTGATGGTTTAGGTTTAAATTGCACCGATCTCGAGGATAACGATTCCTGGTATGCTAAGTATTTTGATGGATTTGTTAAAACTTGACTCATCGTTCGACGTTGACTTCATAGCCCTACCCTGGATGCGGTTTGAATATGTGTGATATAGCACAATTACTTACTGCAGTTCTGCAGCAAATGGCTTTGGCGTCGACTGTTCAGATACCGATGTATCAACTGCAAGTAGAGAAAGGCGTGCCGCGACTTTGAGAAGAAATGTTTGAGAGTCACTTGAGAGGGGGATCCTTGTGTAGTGCGTGTTTCACAGGTTGCGTAAAGTACATATTCACGGAACAAGTTCTTGCATTGACTTTGACTACTGCAACGCCAAATGCGACATTAGAACTCGATCAGCGCTTATTCAAGAACATGCTGGATTCGCCACGACTTTTCTTCGCTAATTACTACAAGACGGACCGGGATAGGCTACATACCACGACTTTCTTGAGGTCGTCCACCACAATCACACCAGGCGCGTTCCTTTACCTCCCTGCTAATCAACGCAAGATCTGCGATTTTCAATAGAGGGTTTGTCGGGCTCTCGAGGAGGACCATGGCGGTTTTGGTTGAGTGGATGAAGGGGATGACGGCGTTGGGATCAGTGGTGTCGACGTGGTGGACGGTGACGTGGAGCGGATGAAGGTGAGGAGCCTGTTGGTGCCGCCGGCAATGATCTCATCTCTGGGTTTGAGGAGACGGAGGATGTCATCAAGCGCTGCCATGCCGGAGGAGACTCAGGAGACAGCGAACGCGTGAGGCGGATGGATTTTGGTGATGTGTGGTGTTCTAACTATAAGAAATCCAGGAGAGATTTAGAAAGGAGGATATCGTACCTAGATGACTTCATGTCGGATTCTCACTTCTCGAGTAATGGTATTCATAACCGGCGTCCTTGAGCTTGAGATCTAGCTTGAGAGCTTGAGCATTGCACGTGTGCACTCTGATATATCGGCGCAGCACTGCTCCCATACTGGTCCTTCATCCCCAGTCAAAAGTCCGGATGGCCAGACCGGACCAGAGCGTGTAAAACACTACGCCAGCGTCAAAAAATATCGGGCGAAATTATCGCCGAAAGTATTGTTGTAATTACTTACCTTTTTCAATAAGAATTACGGTTGAAAAATCTTATGAAAAATACATTGTAATTGATTGTCTTTTTCTTTTGAAATTTCGCCGGTAATCAATTGTATATTTCGCTCGAAAAAGGCAATGAGATTACTTATCTATTTCGCTCGTGATTAATTAAAAATTTCGAACGAAATTTTTACAAGGTAATAACTGGAAGTTCGGTCATGTGATGTACATCTGACAATACTTTAGGCGGATATGAGGGCAGAACTGGATGGAGGTGTAGTTATTTTATGTCTGGAGTTTTGTTCTGACGACTGGCACGGCCATACATATACAGTATCCTTAACGCTGCTGCGCAGCAATCCCCGACTACAAGGCAAATGTACTTGGGGTCACATCTTGCCCCTTCATCTTTTGTTCACCTTATATTATTTGCTGTTAATCTAGTACTTGCTTACTCTTATTTCTGCTACTGACTATGCTTAACTGATCATTAACTTTCATTATCTTTCACTAGCGCTTGATTGACTTCGTTTGAGCAATGTTTGAGTGCAGATAAATGATATGATCCAACAGATGATAAAGTCATGTTCGCGTCATGTGCACAGGGAGTGAACAAATTCCAGTACTTCTCACAGTTCCAAAGAGAAACTTGGCCCCTGTTATGGATTGCTAACCAGCTGTGGGCACTATTCAAGAAAAATCACTGTGTGATTAATTGAAAAAGCAGCCGTGTTGAGGAGGTGACGCTGGGATTTATTGAGCAAGGTGCAAAGAAACAAGAGTACAGGAGTAGATAGAAAATAGGAATAGGAAGCAGGAAATGGTTGAAAAACTATAAGTGGGACTCCTAGACACAACTTAAAGAGCTGCTATGATAATTACTGGCAGAGCAATAATCAAGAAACTGTAAGGAATATTGTCAAACAGATGATATGCATGATATGAGAACATACCTGGCAGAGTTAGGATAGAGAGAAGTCAGTTTGTCACTCTACCTGTGGATAAATATGCTACAACTTCACTTGTGAGTGTGGGCCATCGCGCTAAGTGCATGGCAGGTACGAGTCCTGATGTTTTATTATTGCCATTTTACAAGCGCAGAAACGTTTCATTAGAATTCAACAAGACAAGCAAAAACTACCTTTGGAGTCCACAGGCATGCATTGAGCTGAAATGTTGATATAATAGTGGACAAAGTCAAGGCTTGAGCTTGAGCAGTATCTGGTGAAAAATTAAAAGATATGAAATGGAGTCGGATCCATTGGAGAATGTGAGTGAGACAGAAGGGCTTGGGACATCAATGTTCAACGTTCAACATTGATACTTAGATTCTTTTATGTTACTTGAGTTTGGGTTTGCAGACTTGACTTTCTTGCACTTCAAAGGTTTTTGTATTGTCAGCACAACACTGCTTTTTGTTGAAGTCTTTTATACATTGCCTTTTATACATTGCCTAAAACACTATGAGATGTGATTGGCGAGTGAAAGATAAGAGCATACAGCTCAGCTTTCCTGGTACCCTTGATGTTAAATGTCGAAAGGTTGAAACTTGAAGCTCAAACATCGAGAATATTGAGAGGTTGAGTCATCGATCACAGTGTGCAAATGAGAAATTGTGCTATAACTTCTTATAAGTGGTGTCTGAATGGGACAAGATAGGAAGCAAGTGACTTTTCCTCTTCATCAGAGCCTTGTTCAACTTGTACAAATTGAGTGACAATAGAAAATTGAAATACTCGTAGAAGAAGAATTACACACAAGCAGTAGACCTACTTTGAGTCTTGACACCACCAAAACAAGCCTGTAAATCCACAGTTTCTGGTCAACAAACAGAATGAAAGAAACAGGTTTTCAGCAAAGTGGTCAATTGACGAGATTTTAACGGGATTAACAACAGAAGCTAAGCCAAAGGCAATGAATTTGAATGAAAGAAAAAATTGATTTGTACTGTGAAGCACGTGACGCACGCTTTGACGCTCCAAATATATCGAAATGAAATCGTTTTTGGGTCAACCCGATTAGGAAGAAATCAGGCTTAATTGGGACAAATTCCCATGCAAAACCCGCCATAAGACGAGCCTTCATTTCATTCAGGACTCGTAAAATGTCCAAGTGAGCACTTCAGGCACCCCTTTCAATGCCCCAACTTAGGGCCAATTTTTCATCAAATATTGACCTCCTGGAGCAGGCAGTACCGGGCATTTACCGACCTTGGTACTACCAAGGCCCACGTGCCAGGGGTCCTGGTCTGGTACTACCACCTTGGTACTACCGGATTGAATTTTTCAAATCTCTTTTCTGGAGCCCAGAGCCATCCCCTTCAACCCTACCAGTCATCCCTTAAACTAGACTATTCATTGGGCATGCCACATCATTTGCGTGCCAAATAGGCTCACAGCTTGATCACTGATGGTTGCATGATTCCTGCTGCCTGCAGCCAGAGCCCACCACCGCCAGGATATTTTTCTGCAACAGATTGATAACCTGAAACCTTGGTTGCCCTTCTCTTCTATGTGTTGGAGACGATGGAATCAGCTAAGCAATTGATTTGCTTGCCGAAGTTTCTCTTGTGGTGTCGGTTGTTGTTTTCCCCCGGAGTGCACACCATGCGGATATTTATCTATTTATCCTTGTGTTTTACTTTATGTTTTATGTATATTACTCCGTCTATTTCTCCGTAGCTGTAGTCTATTTAAGTAGCTTACAGTATGATTTTCCCCTGCGCGTTTCTTTTTTGCTAGGGCTTCTTGCTATTAGACCGGAGTGAACGTTGAGCTTATTCAACACCTTCTTTAATTCACTCCAACACTATGACTGTGTACATATAGTACATTTATTTACAGGTTTTAAATGTTTCTATAACAATACATAATAAATATTGCAAGATGGTGGGTAGAAAGACAGTGCTGTATGCTCTTTCTATGACCCCTCTTATTGTTCTTTTGAAGTAGATCTCCCCTGATAGTTGGAACTTGAGCTGGGAAGAATACCTTTTATTCAAAGTTAACTAATTAAAACCAAAGTCTCATTGTTACCAAACCATGGAAGAAGGAATTTCACTTTGGTCTATGAATGTTACATGCCTACTTCAGTCAAGCTGAAGTTAAATAAATAGGAATGGTGTATGTAGGGCTTTGTGGATGTTATCTGTACAGTATTATTACTGAATAAATAACTATTACAACTGTTTTTGGATTCTAATAGCTCTGTAATATGAAGTCTTGCACTACTGGGTCTTGTACTACCGGTCTGCCAACATGTTATGGACGTTTTGTCAATTTACTAATATTTATTAACTTGAGTGCTAAATAAATGAATCTGGTTTGGGACCATGAATCCATGCTAATGTTAAGTTTGCTACTCCCAAGAGCTTGGTATTACCGAGCTTGGTACTGCCGAGTTTGTACTACATTTGATACGAGTTTACTACCAGGGCTTGGTATTACCGATTTGGTACTACCAGTCTTGGAAGACCTGGGTATATTACTGTCTCGGTTCAGTGGTTCCAATAGCATGACCTGCATCAAGAGTGGATGCCATTGTGAACATTGGACAGGGAACAAAGGCTGGGTGTCTTCTGCACAACTCTAGTAGTGATAGCCTATACATGTACTTTCAAATTCCAATAACCTCAGATAATGTTCAAGCTATTACCTATATACAAATTAATTTACATACACATATGTTATGTAGGGTGGGTGACAATTTACCTTACCTTATTTAAACTCCGCTACCTTACAGCTACCTTATGTATTGAAACTACCTTAACCTACCTTTAAGGTACTTAAAGGACCTTATTGAACAAATTACCTTATTTGACCCCATTACCTGATCTTACTTCCACTTGGAAGCTAACCTCACAATTAAGTACACCAAATTACACCAAATACTTGCCAATGTTGACTATATAACACCCTACTTTTATACCCAGTCTGCTAGTGCATCACAAAAATTTAATCTGGCAGCAGGAATCATCATGTAGCAGTCAGATAATGATCAGGCTGTGAGCCTATTTAGCAGGCAAACAATGCCCAATGCATAGTCTAGTGCAAGGGATGACTGGTAGGGTTGAAGGGGATGGCTCTGGGCTCCAGAAAAGAGATTTGAAAATTTCAATCCGGTATACCGGTGGTAGTACCAGACCAGGACCCAGGGCCCAGGTACCAGACCGTGGTACTACCAATCCGGTAATACCAAGGTCGGTAAATGCCCGGTACTGCCTCCCAGGGGGTCAATATTTGATGAAAAATTGGCCCTAAGTTGGGAGATTGAAAGGGTGACTGAAGTGAAGTGAGAGGCCCAGAGGATGGGTCCAGGCTGGTGACAATAAGCCTGGAGACTCCTGGAAACACCAGAGAATTGTCTGGACAAATCTGGGAAGAACTCACCAGAAAACATCCTCTGATAGAGGGAGTATAGTGCCGTCATTGAAGGAACACAGAATGGCCCAAGCGCTCCTCCTCAACTTCTCAACCACGTCAATAAATTGTGCGCATGGAAATTTCAGCAGATACAGCATGTAGCAAGCACCTCCAACACTGCCCCATCATGCTACTGCCCCAGCTTAGTATTGGACTCTGTTGCTCTTGAAATGTTTTATGCTTGCATTCTTCACTCTCATGTATCGTATATCCCAATGTACATCAGACTTCTTGATGTATCATCACCCTTAGTTTTGCTCTCGAGATGCACTCCACTGAGACATTTATGAGTTGCATCCCATCATGTGCCAGACTTATTGTTGTCTCATTGCTGTGTTGAGGAACTGTTGCGTCATTTTAAACTTGGTGGTTAATCTAGCTAGTGTCCTAGGTAATTGAATGCATATATGTAAGTGTTAGAGCTTACTCCGTACATATACATATTGGGACTAATATACGCAGCTTTGACCATCCCTATTCTGTATATGTGCTTACTTTATACTATACAGCTGGTACTTAGTCACGTAGAGTGGCATATACGACTCCCTCAGTTGCTTTCCTAACAACTGAGGTGAGACCATTTTCTTTATATTTAGTTTATCCACTTACTGACATACATACAGTTGAACTTACCTTAACAGGTATATAATATAGTTGCTTTCCTAACAACTGAGTTGAACTTACCTTAACAGATTATGAGACTCGGGCTCTAACAGCGCAAATATCGAGAAAAACATATTATCAAAAGTATATTGTCCAGTGCGAAAATGTCGTCAGGAAATCTACTAAACATACCAAGACTCCCAGACGAGAAACAGCTCGTTGGCCAAGAAAACTGGAGGCCATTCAAAAGAGAAATTTTATTTGCTATCCAATCAAAAGGCTTGACGGGCTATCTCGATGGGACTATCGCTAGACCAACCCCTGTGGACCTCCACCAATCTACACGCCGCAGCAGACGCCACTGTTCAGCCCAGTTCCCCAGTACAAGGAGTGGGAAGCCCGTGACAGGCTTGTTGCTGGAGCAATTGTGTCAAACGTGGTTGACCCCACCAGCCTTGGAATTGATGAGACAAAGAGGGCCTCCAAAATCTGGAAGAACCTCATTAAGCAGTTCGAGAAGAAAGATGAACAACATATCCACTTTGCAGATACAGCTCTCTGTTCTGAGAGATTCGACCCGCTCAAACAGACCATGGAAGCCCACAAAAAGAAGATGCGAAACCTCCTGAAAAAGGTCCATGACCTAGGAGGGAGTATTCCCAACGCACAGTTCTGTCTCATTCTTATCTCATCCATGCCTAGCGACTGGAAGCGAGATGTCTGCATTGTCCCAGGAACGTCCAGTGCAGACATGTTCACATACCTTCATACTCTCTGGCTTCAGAAGGAAGAGGAGAGATTGGAGGAGGAATGAGAGACCAAGAAGGTCAAGGCATTCATGGCCACCATCCTCAGGGTAACTACCAACAGCGCACTGGAGACAGGCCCACATTCACCTGCCACAGCTGTGGAAAGCCTGGACACATGGCTAGGAAATGCTGGGTGAAAGGCGGCGGTATGGAAGGCCAAGGACCGAAACAGGGACAGTCAAACAAGGGAAAGACCGAAATGAATGCGAAAGTAGTAGCAATGGAGGACACCAAGTCTGATGCCAGCACACCTATGGCTACCTACGTCCTATTGGCAAATGCCATGAACCCCTTGAGTATGTCTAAATCCATCCAAGAGTTGAACCAATCACTGACTCTGAGGCTAGACTGTATAATCCTGTTCTAAAGGTCACAGGTCAGCGAAAGGGGGGAGAGCATGGATGTAGATAAAGACATACTTAGTTATACAATTGTCAGCTCTAAAGATTGTACTGTCTGCAAGGGAACTATGTCCCTATACTCACCTCCCGCTCCTATAACACAAACTTTTCTTGACTCCGGCATGTCAGAGCACCGTTGGGTGCACAAATCAGACTTTATTGAGTATACTGAGGTACAAGGGCAGAGAGGCAATAGCGCCATATTGGGCGACGTGGGGAGATTTGAAATACAAGGAGTTGGGACAGTACAATTTGTCATGCGCATAGGCAGAACGAAAGGACCATAAAACTCCAGGGCGTAAAACACACTCCATCATTCACACACAACCTGATATCACTCTCAACATTAGACCACAAAGGAATGAGAGGAGAGTGGGGAGGCGGCATAATGACTGTAAAGTCGCCCAAAGGGGAGGTCATTATACAGGGGCACAGCAAAGCAAAGATGTATGAGGTGGAGATCCTAGAGTCAGGGAGTGTAAACATCAACTACTCGCGTGCAAGAGATAAACCAGCCAACTTACTTACTTGGCATAGACGGCTAGGCCACATTGCAATCCAGCACATACTACAGTGCATGACCAGTTGGAATCTTGTTGACAGTCTGAATATTATAAAAAGCAAGGTGGAGGGGATGTGCAAAGATTGCCTATATGGGAAGGCAAAGAGACAGCCCTTTGATGAGGTACTCATGCACGAGACCAAGGTACTTGAGCGCGTACACATTGACATGTTCAGGCCAGCGAGAACACAAACCAGAGGAGGATGCAGCTACCTTCTGCTCTGCATGGACGGGAAGTCATCGTTCCATTTACCGTTCTACTTGAATAATAAATGCAAGGAGACGGGGTTGAAGTGCCTACACGAGTACCGCATTATGGCGGAGAAGCAGACAGGGAAGAAGCTGAGAACCATACGCATAGATGGCGGTGGAGAGTTGAATAATGGAGCAGTAGATGAATACTGCACTGAAAATGGCATCCTTATTGAGAAGGTACCACACGATTCATCTGCGGCAAATAGAGTGGCTGAGTGAGCGTTCAGGACTGTAATGGAGGGGACACACACATTGCTTGAGGGTTCAGGCTTTCCATATTACTTCTGGGGCGAAGCGTCGGCGATGTTCATTTACATGGATAATTTTGTCCCATCAGCAAGATACCCAGACCTTGTACCTGTTGAGCAATGGACAAGCAAGAGACAGGACATATCACACCTGAGGCCCTTTGGGTGCAATTGCTGGGCGACATTACCACAAAGAACTGACGGGAAGCTTGGAAGGCAAGCGTCAAAGGCAGACTACTGGGATATCTGGGAAGACAGGGGTACAGGATCTGGGTTCCAGAAATGAAAACCATCGAAGAAAGTCATGATGTGGTTTTTGAGGAAGGGACACCACACCATACACATATGCCAACAGCTCAGGGTGATCAAGATGTAATTGAAGATAACGAGATAATCAAACAATTGGACCCAATCGACCCTGTGTCTAAGCTTAACCCTGATACAACACCCGCAGCTATGCCAAATGTGGACACACCATGGATGCACAGTGAACCACTCAAACCTGCCGAACCTGATAACCTTGGTGCAGCACCCAACTGCAGAACACCATACAACCACCAGAGCCAGTCCGCCGTAGTGCATGCGGCCATATCCCATCACATAGACTCATCAAGAGTGGAGAATATGAGGAGCAAGAAGAGAAAGCGAGGGTGGAGGGAGAAGCATGGACTAACGAGGCAGTGGCAGAGGAACAGCCACTGGCACTTATCTCCAAAAGCCCATACTCCTTTGCCATGACATCAGGCGAACTCTGGGTGCCGACCTCATACAAACAGGCGATGAAGCGGCCAGACCTCTGGAGGGAGCCAATGGAGAGGGAGTACAGGACATTAATGGTGAAGGACTGCTGGGAGCTTGTACCTCTTCCCCCGGATGCAAATCTGACTGGCGGCAGGTGGACCTATGCAATAAAATTCAACGCTGAAGGGAATCTGCTAAAG
The DNA here is from genome assembly GCA_015501585.1 of Rhodocollybia butyracea. Lineage (NCBI taxonomy): Eukaryota > Fungi > Basidiomycota > Agaricomycetes > Agaricales > Omphalotaceae > Rhodocollybia > Rhodocollybia butyracea. The sequence goes on from JADNRY010000242.1 coordinate 85,167, forward strand.
CGAAAAGCGAGGTATGTTGCTCAGGGCTACACACAAATACAGGGTCAGGACTATGATAAGACATATGGTGGAGTACGCGTATGGAGTCTGTCCGACTGGTCTTGGCAATCATCACAGTTCTGAAGCTGTCTATCTTCCAGGTGGACTTCACTGCAGCGTTCCTCAATAGTCCAATCATGCACAAAGTCTACATGAAACAACCAGAAGGGTTTGTTAAGCCCGGAACAGAGCACCTTGTGTGTAAACTGAAAAAGTCAATATACGGCACAATGCAGGGGAGCCATGACTGGCAGGCGACACTAGTGGAGGGCTACAGGAACAATGGGTATACAACTTCACAGGTGGACCCATGTATCAGATTTTGACAAGTCGGGGATGAGTATACCATAACAAGCACATACGGGGACAACATATGTGGAGGATCTTCTACCGAGGCAGGACGCGATAAAGCAGTTGAGGACCTAGGAAGTCAATGGGTCGCAAATGAGGTGAGGATGGAGGTACTGCTTGGAATGACAATCAGACAGAACCTGATAACCAAAGCAATTACACTCTCACAAAGGAGGTATTTCGAACGCATGCTCAAGCACTTTGGATTCCAGGATGTACGACGACGGAATACTCCCCTCCCACCGAATGTCAAACTAATAGAAGCACCGAACCCATTGCCAGAGGAAGAACGACAGTTTATGGAAGACAAGCCCTACCGCGCCTTCATTGGATCTAGTATGTGGGGCCAGGTATGTACCCGACCCGACATGGCATACGCAGCAGGGCTGCTAGCAAAGTACCAACTAAACCCAGGTTGCAACACTGGGAATGTGTCGTGTGGCTAGCGGGGTACATAGCAAACACACTTGACTATGACATCATCTATGGGTGCCCAGAGCCATTAGAGGACAAGCCAGGCACAGGCCTCAAACCACATGGGTTTGTAGACTCTGACCACGGCAGGTGCAGGGACACATCCAGGTCGACCTCCGGATATGTCTTCTTCATGGCAGGTGGCCCCGTATCCTGGAGTTTGAAAAGACAAGCAACAGTAGCCCTTTCGATGACCAAGGCTGAGTACATTGTGCTGTCCTGTGCCACACAACAGGCAATCTGGCTGAAATTGTTCTTATCCGAGGTGAAGCAGGAGGGTCCAATTGATATGCAAGGCGATAACTTCGGGTCAGTGTGCTTGACAGAGAACCCCAACCGGCACGCACTGGTCAAACACATCGAGATGAGGCACCACTACATGCGAGAGAAGGTGGCGAGTGGGGAGGTGATGGTAACGAGGATTCGATTGGGCGAAAATGTGGCAGACGTGTTCACCAAGGCACTGAGCGGCCCAACCCACTCCACGCTGGTATCACTTCTTGGGATAGACCATACAGAGTAGGGGGGGTGTTAGAGCTTACTCTGTAGTATACATATTGGGACTAATATACGCAGCTTTGACCATCCCTATTCCATATACGCCATGCTTACTTTATACTATACAGCTGGTACTTAGTCACGTAGAGCGGCATATACGACTCCCTCAGTTGCTTTCCTAACAACTGAGGTGAGACCGTTTTCTTTATATTTAGTTTATCCACTTACTGACATACATACAGCTGAACTTACCTTAACAGGTATATAATATAGTTACTTTCCTAACAACTGAGTTGAACTTACCTTAACAGTAAGACCAGTGTTCTACTTAAGGGATAAGGCTTAAGTGGGAAGGCCTCAAGTTAAGGCCTTAACATAAGGCTTTAAGAATTTCCAAGGATATCTTAAGGTCTTAAGGCCTTACAGAGTCTTAAAAGGATGGTACTGCATTGGCCAGGAGAGTCAACTAGTACCAACAGCTGATCTCAACTGGAGCAGTTGGAAGATAAGAAGAGCAAAGTGGGTACATGATGTTTGTGAAGTGAGAACAGGGAGATAATGAGTTGCTTGAGTATCAGGCACCACTTCACCAATCACACCATTGTGCTAGTATGTCTTCAGATATTTTACATTTGATCACTCCTGCTAAACTTTTTGTGAGTTATTGAAGTGAGTGCAAAGGTCAAGGAGGGTTATTATAAAATAGGCAGTGCTTGTGGAAGGTCTGATTCACGTTGAGAAGGATACTATACTTGACAATGGTGCCATTGGAGACTATTTGGAGTTACTGATGGCTTGATGGTGACCAGGTATACCAGAAATGATGCTTGTAGCCAATTTGTAGCACAAATTCACTTGTGGCTGGCCAAAATTAATAAAATAGATTACAAGTCTTAATTAAGGGCTTAAATAGACCTAAGCCTTCAAGGTCTGGGATTCCGGGTTTACGGCCTTAATGTAGAACACTGTGTAAGACAGTAAAACAACCAAAACCTAGTGCTGAGGTATTTAAAGTACTTCCAATAGAGTATAATTTGTCTGAAGGCACTGGTACAACCGGGCAACTACCTGCCACAATAAGTGGGATAAGATACTGCTAAGCCAAGAAACAGTTGTAATCATACAGTAGTAGAGAGTTATGAATCACTCTAATGTCGTAGGTATCCGGCGCAGTGGGGACTCGGAGCCGTGAGGCTCCCTCAGGAGATTGGGGATATAAGTGCTCTATTGCTCTATATTACTTGGCATTCATACCTGGCCTTATATACTACAGTACGGGTACTCTACGAGGTGTCTACCGGGTCTGTAAGTATTAGTAAGTATCTTGGTAAGTAAATCAGTAAGCAACGTCGGAGGAATATCAGTGCCGGATTGACATGATGTCATCGGCTCGGCGAACTACAACATCTAAGGCTAAGTATAATCATTTACTTAAACATGTAGAAGTTGACAGGATAATGGATTGCAATGCTGCTCATTAGAGAGTTGATCTACATACACTGATTGTTTAAGAAATGGCATTGATTCCCTAGAAAAGCAGGAATACTCGGGAGAGTCGGAACGACGGAAGTAGAGTAAGCGCGCAAGCGCTTACTCGGCATGGCTCAACTTGAAAACCTATTAATATTGGCTGGGTTTATCACAAATGGAGAGCTCGTTCCGGATATATCCCAGAAAGGGATATTCCTGTCAATTACATATGCCGAGCGGTTTGATTCAAGACCGCTCACAAGAGTGAATTATAAATATTGTGAAAGCAAGCTCAAAAGAGGGGAAGTACGAGGAACAGAAGAATTGCCATGCCTTGGCGATGCCGGTAGGTCATATGCGCCCGCATAGCCTAATTGGGCATGAGCCTCCCGGCAGTGATCCGAAACATTCATGGTTATGATGGAGATCATCGAAAAACAGACCAGCCGGCATAGCGGCTCGACATGAAACAACTGGCACGGCGGCTGAAGATCAGGTGGGAAAGAACTACCCGATCTGGCGGTTTTTGAAGAATCCAACACTCAATTGGCACCTACAAGACCCTCCTTCCCTTCGGTCAGAGTCGGGGATCCCGTAAGTCGCGTTCAAAGACAGGAAGTGTTGTCCAATACAGATCACATGACCGAACTTCCAGTTATTACCTTGTAAAAATTTCGCTCGAAAATTTTAATTAATCACGAGCAAAATAGATAAGTAATCTCATTGCTTTTTCGAGCGAAATATACAATAGATTACTGGCGAAATTTCAAAAGAAAAAGACAATCAATTACAATGTATTTTTCATAAGATTTTTCAACCGTAATTCTTATTGAAAAAGGTAAGTAATTACAACAATACTTTCGGCGATAATTGAGCCCGATATTTTTTGACGCTGGCGCAGTGAAATGAAAACTGTTGGTACGATCCGCTATCATCCACTCTGGTCCGAAAAATTGTACACTTGGCTAAAGTCAATATGCTCAGAATGGTTGGGAGTGTGCCATAGTGGTTTTGACTGATTTGAGTCGCTACAAGCAGGTTAACCACTGTTGTAAATCTGCTCAGATCGGACCAGTGACTCGACCAGAGAATTTTCAGGTCAATTGCCTTATATGGCATACATTTCCATAGATACGACGTAATACACATTACAGTAGTCAATACACAAAAGTAATACTGTCCATTCTTCGTCACATCCTTCCGTTTGCCTTTCCTACTACTACTAGAAAATAGTTAGACAGGGAGCTAAAGAAGGAATGAATGAAACCTACCAGCGACTTTCGTACTGCTAACGATGCCCTGCATTCAATTCGGCACACATATATCCCTCGTGAACCTAGTACAATGATGACAACGCCTATCAAGAGATTCAAGTGAGTAAAAATTCAACAGATAGATATCAAAACGTACTTTGCGTTAGGATATGCGGTGGATTTTCGTACGGTATCGATGTCAATGAGAAGCTGGCCAATAGAACAAGTCAGCACATACATCAAAAGAATAAAAGGACACGTACAGTACTTCCGCTCGTGCATAGAGAGATGGGTTCGTGCAAGGGAATTTGACAGTAGTGGTGGTGGTACAAGAGAGAGAGAGACTTCGACACGTCACGCGTATCGACTTTCCCCAAATCCTTCCTAAGCTTCCTTCCTTCCCCAATTTTTTGACTTGTCAAATTCCCCAAATCTTTAGCTAGTCTAGTCGAGTCGGGCGTGTGGCTTTGGCCAACTCTGACGCGACGACAAAGTCCGTTGCATGCTTGAATTGTCGGAATTGTTGGCAATGTTTGTCGTTTCGTTGACTCTGACGTCGGTAGTCGAGCTCGGTCAAAGAAAAGCTGGGAAAAGCAGCTCTCGTCAGATGAGATGTATGAAAAAGTTGATTTGATCCGTTCCAGTCCGTTTTCGCCATCCGGACTTTTGACTGGGCTTCATCAACGGGTTCTTGACTGTGATAGACAGTGTAGACAATTTGTACGGCTGGCACGGGCGCAGAGGCGTCTCTGGATCCGGTGTTGGTAAACCATAGTGCAGAGTAGGTGTTTTTGTGTCTATTGTTAGCCATTTTTTGGTGATTGGATTCGTTGGACTGGCGCGTTGTAGAGATCTAAGAGAAGATGTACTAGGGAGAAGGGTGACACGGAGAGAAAAATCAAGAGTTATGAATGGCATGACTCCAATTCAACAGGATGGCGTGAGCGCCAACAGCCACCGGCGTTTACTATCAAATTGATAACTCATGTGCTGAAAGTTCCTTTTACTCATTTCTCCGTGAATAAGCTTGAAGAGCTTCAAAGCTTCAGGGTAATGCATAGCATGGCAGTACTGTTTCAGGACAACATGACAAGTCTGCAAATCTTGTAGGACTTTGCCAAGTTGAAGAACCAATCGACCGCGTCATGTCTATCGACGGCGCGTTGGGTGTTCTCCGCACTGGGTGTCCGCGAGCCTACGAACAACGGACAACCAGTACTGTTCGAGAGGTACTCTCAATTGTCGTCACCTGCTATGCATATGATAATCCTCGCGGTCTCGCTAACATGTTCACGAAACTGGCTGAGGAGAGAAAAATGATGAGCGAGAACGATCTTGATGGGCTCATGGACAGATCCTACAAAGGTCAAAAACATGGACCTGGTTTATTGTCCTGTTGAACTGGCAAAAGTGGGTATGAGAGGGATGTATACATTAATGAACCTCATGGATAACGGCGTATTTGTTTATCCTGAGGAGGCGCAGTTGATGGTACCGGTGTTGGAGAAGGTGCTTACAGTTACAGAAGACAATGTGGACGATGATATGGTTGGTCAGAAGGATTGCGTTCAGCAGCTCAGGAACTTGTTTGCGAAATGTTGTGAGGGTACTTATATCAGGGGATAAAGTATATCTGATTGAGAACTGTCTCAGCGGATAAGGGTTATCTCTTTGGAGTTGGAGAGTGATTTAGCATTGGTATGGAACAAGGTATGGTGTTTGTCATGGTGGTTAAGCAAAGGAATGGATGGAGAACATTAAACTAATGCTTGGTGTACCATAACCTCACTGCCCTGTTTGTCTTGTGGATCTAAGTTCCTGTATCACTCATCTACATGTTCCCGGAATGATCCTGCATCCAGAATATTTGTAACCTCACTAGGCCCTTTGGTCCTGTGGATAGAAGTTTCCCTATGCTCATCTAGTTCCCAGGATGATCGTAGGATATGTAGGTCTGCAGACAGCCTTTGAGCCTCGTTGAGTGTCAAGAAATCAAAGAGACAAGCACCGAGCGTGTAATTGTGGTTCTCCCAGGCACTCAATTAATCTATCTTATCTCATCTGAATTGGGCAGCATTTTCTGTTGGCCTTGGTGAAACCATTAATGCTTAAGCGCTTATCGGTGATGTTCTACACCCGTTTATGGTGCCTGCCTGTGAACAAACCTATAAATTGGGCCCAGGGCTTGCTCTCTCTAGTCATTGACCAAACAGAAATCCTTTCAGTACATTTCATCAAGAGATACTGGCTATGCTACTGAATTCACACATTGAACAGGTATCAGACTATTATCATGCGACTCCTTCGGACCACTGGTACAGACCAGAGCTCATCTACGTTGATGAGAAGAAGCAACCGAGATATGCGATCCTCTCACAGTCTGGGGAGACGAAGAGGTGACGTTCCAGGATATGCAAGATTCTTTGAAGAGAAAGGGGATGAAAGGGTGGTCTAAGCTTGTGGGAGCATGCAAACAGGCGTGCAAGGAGGATTGGGAGTACATCTGGATTGACACCTGCTGCATTGATAAATCCAGCAGTTCTGAGCTCTCGGAAGCCATCAATTTGATGTACAGATACTACCGCCAAGCACAAGTCTGCTATGCCTACCTGGCGGATATGCGGAGTGACCATCTCGGCCGGTCTTCAAGTTGAACTTCCGGAGGTGGACGAGAGGTTGGACATTGCAGGAGTTGATAGCACCGGAGACAGTTTTCTTCTTCACAAACAAATGGGAGAAGACTGGAACAAAGGCAAGCCTGCAGAGACTATTACAGCTATTACTGGCTGGGGCCGATCTGAAGCAAAGCAGTATCGCAGCAAGAATGTCTTGGGCTGCTAGAAGGATGACAACACGCGTAGAAGACAGGGCATATTCGCTGATGGGAATCTTTGGTGTTTACATGCCGCCGATCTACGGCGAAGGAGAGCATGCATTATCAGGCTACAGGAGGAGATTATAAAGGTGTCCCATGATCACACGATCTTTGCCTGGAAAGACTGGCGGCCAACTAACAGCGGGATACTTGCCACCAGTCCAGATGTGTTTGAAGGAAGTGGTGAGTATATGCCCTTCCAGTCCAACAACCAACGGCTGTTTTCAATCACCAATATGGGCTTACTACTCCACCTTCTTCTTCTGCCTGTCATCGATATCGATGACGAGCCACAATCGCGGAAAAAGCCACAGTTTCTGGCTCTTTTGAACTGTGAATCAAAGACGTCAAAGCATCTGGCCATATTCACGGGTAAAGTCAAATGAAGGTAATTACAAGAGGGTTCAATCAAGTGAGCTTGTTGAAGGTGATGAAATATGGGACATGTGTGAAAAATTTGAGGGGAGCCCACAGGAACTATCGTTCAGGGTGTGAGATCCTCCCTATTTAGGAAGTAATCACTTCTATCCTGACCAAATAGCAGTCGTCTTTTCTGGTGGTCAGGAAATTAGGCCCATTAGAGTAAACTCCTCTGATGCAGGCCTCCATGTCTCTAAAATCACTGCTCCTGCGGATCATTGCTTCACACATGATATTTCGCTTTTTTTGGATTTGCCCCACACCTTCCTCTTCATGCATGACCCGACCCACCGCTGTTTGTTGTTGTAGCTGAACACGGCTGGTTGGACCTTCTTCTCGATTTCAAAACGTACGAGCCCAATCTCGAGGACATTCGACGGTCTTACGGCAATCGCCAGAAGCTTGACAGAGTATCAAAATATCTGACAGATAATGTTGCCATCCTTGTTGAGACACGTCGCCAGTACCAGAATGAACGCATCCGCTATGTGCTCAATGTCTGTGTCATCAATGTAGCTCCAGCTGTTCTTCCGATCCAGTATGCTTTCAGTGTATCCTTCTCCAGTGCGAACAACACTGGTTTCTCTATAGTGGAATCATACCCTGATGATGCCTGGGAGGAATGGGACAAGGATACTATGAATCTTTTGTTGGATGATGTCAGTGACACAGGCATTCTCTGTTTTCGACATGAGCAGGATTGGAAAAGATTTGCAGTTACATTTGGATTCCACGACAAAACCGTATGGTCAGATGTTTGCTTTCTGAAGGACACAGAGTACAAAGAGACCGCAAGGGATATCTGCAGCTCATACCGTGATAATCAGAAGTGAAGTGCACGTAGTCTAGGCAAACTATTTGCTCATGACAAAGTTGCTTTTAATTCCTCAGCAGGGGACAAAACAGAATTGACTGTAGCTGTTTGTTCATATCCACTTCAAAACTCTCATAACCAGTACAATTCTGAGATTAACATTTACTAGAAAGTTCCAACCAGGTTGACACAGTGGTCCTTTGCACACTCAACTACTCACGCCAGACCCAAGTAGAAAAGATCGCTGTATAAACTACAAATGTAGCTGGCTATGTAGGTCATAAGTACACATAGCAGAAAAGCTAGAGATAGAATATATACCCAAGAAAGTAGCAAAGCCAATACTGTGAGGTTTCCAAAGGGATATCAGGAATGGTACAAAAGAAAGGATTCAGAGTAATCAACTACATCTCTGCTACCATGCCTCTCGCTGCCTGTCCGCCTGCCCATTGAGCATACTGTGCGAAGACAACGGGACTTGAGCAAAGTAAGGCGAAGGTTACCAAGGAATGTGGATGTACATGTGCTTGTGTGTCTTTGACAAGTGCATTTGTCTTTGTTTATGTCTGTGTTAGGAAGGTGTATGGATGTGATGTACCGTACCCACTGGCATCCGCAGGATACCAGGAATATCTCGAGAACTTCAAGTGTTCATGAATGGGAGTCAGCATTCTGACGGTGTCCTTCCATCGATACCCGACAAGTTCTGGCC
>JADNRY010000243.1:0-93993 GCA_015501585.1 Rhodocollybia butyracea
AAGACTCTAGATTCTTTGTTCCTTATCATCTCCTGTAGACAATGGATACGCCAACATACTTGTGACATGCTCGGTCTCCTTCCCCACATATAGCACAAGCGGACTATGAGGTATAGGACTAAAATCATCCACCGTGTCTTATTGATGCTGACCTTCATATACTGCATCAGGACTCACAAATTGATCCATCGAGTTTCGTCTCCGTAAAAGGAGTGAGTGCCACTCTCACGTGGATGGAGCAGTGAAATACCGACCTGCAGATTGTCGGATGATGAAAATGGTATAATGCTTGCTCAAAGAAAAGTGTCCCACCTCGAACAAGCAGGCGACGTTCTTTTCTCCACAATACTAGAGGGTTACAGAGAAAGATGGAGCAAGATGACATCCGAGTCCACTGCCGGCTTGATACAGTCGATTTCTCCCTATAAATTCATCCATCTCTTTATTATCTGCTGCGCAGTAACAGAATGATAGTGACTCAAAGCATCTGAATCGGCTCTGAAACGCGATTAATAATTCGCAAATGAGTTGGCTTCACAAGGTAGGTACAGTTGGTTATTAAATTCAAGTAAATGGATTCACTGGCTACTACCGGATCACAAACCGAATCGCAGACAAAAATGAATCACTTTTTAGAGGTAATCCACCATAATTCACCAGAATCACCCTGGTGAAGCGCCTCCTATGACCCCGATCCCTTAATTGGCGAATACTTGAAGTTGAATCGTGATTCTGGAGCGATTGAAATTCTAGATCTAAACGTACCTACTTATTAAATTTATCGATTCTGAGTCCGCCGTTCAAGGGCTTGTGCTTGATTCTCAACGGTGGTGGATTAATGAAGGCAGCATGTTGCGCAATGCGCATCGAGGAATTTGCTTATAAAATGTAAGTTAGTGGATTTCTACTTGACACTTTGCTTTGGGGAACTCTATTTCAGTCCATACATGTAAAAGGGAGTAAGAAGGGATGGGAAGACAAGAGACAGCTGACGCCCATGGTTGATTGTTTGCTCAGGTCACGCCGAGGTATTTATGCTTACCAGTTCTCGGTTTTCGAGTAATCCCGACGCGCACAAAGTTCAGTTTCATTTGTCAGGGAAGGTATGGGAAGCAGGAGACGGGCAAAGTTTGTGCGCTAAAGAAGATGCAGAAGAGGACTTGCATAAGATAGTTAGATCTAAATTACAGACTTGTGAACGGTATCCTGGATCAGCTGTCTCCTATCCCCAACGCATGGTAGAGTACTCTTCATCATCAGACCGCAGATGATATGGCGATGAAAGTTGATTTATATAGATACACATGAGACACATTTCAATAAACCTAACCTAACCTAACCACAACAAAATTCCACAACAAAATTCTGACCAGTCTCAAACATATCATACTGGCTTCTTATCAGATCTGATCTTGTCGATTCTGACCTTATCCGATCTGACCTTTCGGCCACCCGGATGGTAGGCGACTTCGTGCGCAGCTTTCTTGCGTGCAGCTGTGAACCAGCCATCCGATCTGGAAAGGAACACATGTCGGCTTTTGGAGCCTACATTTTTGACCTTGGTTCCATCTGAGAAAAACGCGTCTTAAAATCAAATCAATCTTAGCTTACCTCCTTCCTTAACAGCTCTTCAAGGCTAAGAATGAATTTGTCTCCTTCGTCGGTACTAAGCTTTTTCCCTTTTTCGTCTCTGATTTTCAGAAAGCTATCCCAGAGGCCTTTCCCCCGCACGAATTTTTCCATCGTTTCAAAATCTTCTCCTAGGTGAGAATTTTCGACTTTCGGAACCTGTATCAAAAAGTGGTGAGGGTCACTGGCTACTTGTTCTGTATAGGAAAGGTCTGGTCACCTTTTCCCCAGCTAAGGGCAGCGCAGGGAAGGTCTCAGTCCCTCCACCCAACCTCTCAGGCGCATCTACGTCACTCCGTGCCGGCTCTGTCTGCTCTGTCTCCGGAGCCGAAGTTGATGTTTTCTCCAGGATGCTTTCCTCAACATTAACTAGTTTGCCAACAATGACGCCTAGTTTTGAGCTTGAGTTGGGGCCACCATGCGCTTGCGGACCCTGCGTAAACTGGCTCGTTTTAACGATCTGTTGTCGGGACGTCAGCGCTTGATAGAGTTCATATAAGAAAAGTCTGGTCACATTTGTCTTGGGGGAGACTGAATCTCCTGGATAGAAGCGGAATCTTTTTCCTTGTCTACGGGCATATCATGAGGCCCTGACCAGCTTATTGGAGCTCTTTCGCCGTTGTCCTCTTCAACGGAGATATCTGGTGAGGTGGGGGGCTAGTGAGAGGCGATTCAGTCCTACAAGAGAGAGAGCCCGGGGAATCTAAGAGAGTTAAAGCGTGCGCAATATCTGCTTTTCTTTCAAGTTCCAAGCGATACCGCCCTCGGATTTTTTTCCCCTCCTCCTCAAGGAGCAGTTCCCGCGTAAGGTATTGAACGTTTTTTGGGGGCAAAGGTGGCGAGATTTCTGTAAACGGATGAGAACATAAGAAATCAACGTATAGCTTGCGACTTGCCTTTAGAGAACCATTCAATGACGATTTTCTCATCGGCTTGATCAATCTCAAACACCTAAGAAAAACACATCGGCAACAGATGTCGATAATAGGTTACTACTCACGCGTCCTGGCCAGGGAGGGAAGTGTGGTTGTATCGCGAGGACGAGATCTCCCTCAGACAATCTCATGGTGGTGAGTGTTAGAGAGTCAAGAGCATGAGGGTCACGGTCACACTCCATATTACGCGGAGTCCAAAAATGAAGATTAGGTAGGTTTAATCGTGTAGGGCTAATTATGTATTCGGTTTAAATCACATTTATTGTGGCCTCAAAGTACCATGTTAATGTTACTTTGAGGCCACATTAGTTCAAATATTCATCTTCTGAGTGGTCTGAGTGGAACGTTAATGTTTGCTCACTGTTTAGATATGTGCCGAGGGCATTATAATGCCGAAGTGGCCATTCTTTGCTCGAAGCGGCTGAAGACAGTTGAGAAATGTAAAGATTGCAAAGTACCTACGAGTGATAACCCTCGTAGCCGTGGCAAGTGTGAAAAGAGGGTGTGGCGCACTCAGAAAAATGATAACTTTCTCAAATGTTAAATCTGAAATAGCATTCAGTACAGTAAAACATAAGTCATAAAGATAGAGCGTAAGTGAACATGGCGTAGCAGTATTGAAGTGAATACATAGCAGTCCAGAGTATAAGCAAACATAGCGTAGGAGAAAGCAAGGTGAGCATAAATCGAGCATTGCACGAGACCATAGACGGTCTCCATCCGCGTTACTTTGTTCTGGGACGCTACAATTTTTTGGAATGGGACGTGGTTCAACCTATGACGCTGCCCTGGATATTGACAACTCCCCTTAAACCCCACGCATAACTGACTGCAGCTACTAGCGGCTATCCACCACGCTATCCGGAAGCACAACTCACTCCTGCCATCCTCGATTCCTCAGACTACCCAGGATCCGACGGAAGGTGGATTGTTTTCAACGAGAACGATCGAGGCCTGGATAAGAAGCCCACCCACCACACCAAAGGTGCCAGAGCGTGGAACGCGTTTCGGAAGACCATCCCCAACGATGTCCTAGCCTACTCTTCAACAACTACATATTCGACTTGGATGCCAGAAAACTATCGCATAATCGGATTGGAAATGCTTACACTGATTATTGACAAACGCCCCTCCGCCATCCCAGAATGGTTCCAGGGAGGATCAACAACTCGTTTATTGGGCAAGCAAGAGGGAATGGAAAACCATTAAAGAAAGCTTTCCCGTCGACGGACCTGGATGGATTTAGGGCTTCACACGTCAAACAGGCGGACGACGTTGCCATATAGTCCACACTGCCTGAGGCTGTGCTCAGAATTCGTTTTTCTGCATGTTCTGAGTGGCCGACGTAACAAGGACACCCATCCAACTCGACCACCGTCTGTAAAGGAAGGGGGCTTCGAGGGATGGGGCCAAACAGCATCCACTTGGCTTTTCCACGCTCATTGTCATCTTCTCTGCCTTCTACGAAGCCAAATCGAGTAAAGCGATACGTCTCACGCGATTTTTGCAATAGACGCGATGCCGCCGAAGGAAATCGGGTGGACCCCGGATGCGAAGTTGCCATCGGTGCCCTATTTGGCAGCTATGTACTCTAGAGCGACGTAATTAGTAATCGGAAGGCTCAGGAACGTGAAGGGTTTCTAGCTCCCCCTGAACCGAGCGCACCTGGTCTCGAATCTTTCCAAAAGTTTTTCAAAAGCCAAAACACGTTGGAAATCAAACTTATTCTGCAGCTCGTGAAGCTCTCTTTCAAAACTCGGACCTCAAAGAAATATTGTATGAATCCGAGCCGTCGATGATCCTTGGTGAAGGGTAATCATCATCAGTACATGTAGCTGCAAAAAAACCATATGAAACACTTACACTAAATACCCGAAGGTGATAGCTGCACCAATGCGTAAATACGCCTTACACCAGTTACGTCCATGGCGATCATATCAGCCTCGTCCAAACGTGATACCAGAACAACAAGTGTGTTGAAACTAAACTAACATCGTCAGTGAAGTACGAAGAAATCATTGTAGGCCTACCCGTCGACCGCAAGATCCACTAATTCAAAGTTCATTTTGTCATCATCCTTTCAACTGCATTGCCAATCGTTTCAGCCCGCCTTTAAATTTGAAAATTAATCAATGGTCGTTCGAGCCAATCGCCGATTTAAGGAGGAATATGTGTCCAAGTACGCGTGAATCCAGTGAGATTCAGTGACAATATTCTCAGAATCGAAAATTGAAATAGCGATCACTACCCGCAAAATCAATTCCTTCGCTATCCCAGAATTTAACTTCTCCGGCAGTTGAAATAACCATAAGACCAAGTTCCCGATAGGAGTCCCATGGGACAACACCATGGAATGGCGGACTTGTTTGGAGGGCAGGTAAAGATGTAGCATATAGATATTCCTTTGATAGCTTATTTCTATGGTCAGGTGCGAATTGGGTGCGAAAGAGTCTGTTGAAGAACACGAACCAAGCACGTCTTCATCCAAAGCAGTCTCTCTGTGTAAAGAGCGTGGTAGAAATCGGTATTGAAAAAATTAGAAAATATCGCTGTTTATGAGGCAGCAAAACGTGGGTTTCCAGCGGCTACTGTTGCCGGCTTCCCTTGCATACTGCTGATTTGAACGACTTGCCCATGTTCTTCAAAATTTGAGAGACTTCGAGAGGCAAATTTGCGTAGAAGGAGATGGTCAAGCTGCTCGCACCTGGTTTATTCGGGTGAACACTGAAAAAGTAAAATCTCACGTGATATTTGGGAGCTGTTTCCTAAATATCACATGTTTCGATACTCGAGATAAACTCTATGATGGGTCAAAGTTTTCCCGTATCTGGCGAGGCTGCGGACAAGACCTGACAAGACTGACGAAGAATATCGAATGATAGCGAATGATGTGGATCAGCCAAGGATCAGCTCTACTAAGTAAGGGTTCAATTCTAATTGCATCAAAAATCGTGAGTGCTCACGATTCACTCAAATGAGAGTCGACCACCCTGATCAACCCTGACCGATAACCAGATGCGCCTGGACCTCCGTGCCCTCACATTTTGGCTTGTTCTTACTCTTTGGTAGTACCCATGCCCTAAGTAATGCGTATGGCATTCAACAGAGATCAAAATGGTACAAATTAACTAAAAAGATAATGCCCTCCTAGTACCTAAAGCCTCCTAGGGCTTGATGAGTCCAGTTTTGGCATTGCACCTGATATAAGCATCAGGTGGCATCCTGTGGCATCGTCGGCCTCCCATTTGAGCATTCGCGATTTTTGCCGCGGTTAGAATTGAACAGCCCTTAGAAATCGGGTGAAATACTTGTGAAATACATTCCTTTCCGCATATTAAAGCATGTGCGCAAATTGATATGTTTTTGGGAACTCTCCTCTTTGATGTCACTAACCTGGTGCCATTCAAGCTGAAGAATATCGTTAACGGCAAGAATTCGAACGGATAGCCCGGAGCCGTCTGTTATATCGTTAGCAAAGAAAATAAGTATTCAAATTACATTGACCCGGACACATAAGTTATGTCTTTCAGTACTGGAAAACTGCGAGGGTAGGGTACGGCGGATAACATCCGCTTCAATATTTCGGTAGCTGCCATGTCCATAGCCGCTACAAAATTACTGCGTCCTGCTGATTCATTTACCCTTCTCACCTACATAAGGTTATAGAGGAGTTCTAAGACAAGAAATAACGATAGGCTTCTGCTTGGGTCTTGTTGGGGGACACGCTAGTGGCGAAAAGGTGATTCGTTCTGGCGTTCTTCGGTTTCTCCTATGATCAGTGGTTGTGATGTGTTCTCATCTTCAGTTTCTAGCCCAAAATTTTGATGCGCGTCCATGGCAGCTACCTTTGCATCTCTTTCTTTCGTGCCCACCGATAGCGATTCTGGAAACAAACTTACTGTTCAACTGGCGTTACATCTGCTTCAGGTAAATTTCCTTTCGCGTATAGAAACATGAACTGCGTACTGATCGATTCAAAGCTGGCTCAAGCCTTGGTCAAATTGGTTGAAAATTGCCACTGTTGTGGCACTATCCAACTGCACAACTAGTGTCGATTGGTCAATTGTTCGATTGCGCTCTTCCACAGCGAGGGCAGGAGGCCTGTACTGTATATGGTTTCTCCGTGGTTTCAGCTCGCAAAAGCGCGTACATCCAAAAAAAAGCAGATACTCGAGGGCACTGTTAATAGAAGGTAGTATATCAGAGGGAAGGAAAAACGGTGAGGAGATCCAATGCTTCGACCATATTCATAAACAGCAGCGCCATTGGTATCACAGGTTTTTCTCATCAAGTTCCACATCTCCCAGTCTCGATATCAGAGTGTCACGGTTATAGTACGGATTGATATTGGAAAGCATTTCTGGCAGCAAATGTTGCTGAGCGCCAAGTAAGCAGAAGTGATTGTCGATACACTTTATGTTCCTCGTCTTTCATGAATGACCAGGAGTGTTGAGGAGTTTAGTGTAAACGTTGCGCTAGTAAAGGTTCAGTTTCTATTGGTGGGAAAATATCTGTCGAAAATTCTGACTTATGGTGGTCTAACTGCTTGATTTTCTGGTGTACTCGCTACTATATTTCTGGTGAACCGTGCCAAACTAACGGGTTGTGCATGTCCATCCAGTGCCTCCATTTGTTTCTTGAGCCGCGATATCAAGAGATTTACTCATAAAAATCCTAAACTCGGTCGAGAGCTTTTCGAAGAGCAGCCTACGCAATCTTCGTCACGGGTTAAGTCCTGGATTGGTGCCCCTTTGATTGTAAGTAGAGCTGGTAGAGAGTAGGTGAGTGTACTGAGATCTGCTGCATTGTTGGTGTAGCGGATGAAATAAGAAGTAAGGTTCGATAACTAGTGACGAAGCCTATCATGAAGCCTATTGCTCAACTATCACTTATACATGTGTAAGCGAGTCCTTACCTTTTCATTCTGAACTTCAAGCAAAAAACGGTCTAGCTGCCAATGTGAATAGCACGCCCAACAGCGCGCTACCTTTTCAAATTTTATCTTTCAAATTTATAGGGAAACCCAGGGGGAAACCACAAGAAATAACCAGCACGACTTTCTTCTTCCAAAAGAGGAGTGCAAGTGTTTTTGTCTTGTTTATTAGCATTTACGGTGTCTGATTCGTTATTTCGACAGTATGGATACAGCAAAAACACTGCACTAAATTTTCTCACCCAGTTGCCGTAGCCCCACTAAATTTGCCGAAAACGCCGATCCGGGATCAAACCGGCCCTCAATTGTCTTTCATTCATCTTTCATCACAACCACCATGGCCAGCGACACAGTTTCAGCCAACGTTTACGTTGTATCACACAATTTTAAACAAGTCATTCGTGACTTCTACGCGGAAGACATGCCCCAGACTATCCTTGGCATTCGAGAGCGTCTGCAAAGATTCTACAAACTTATAGGTCTTGAAACCCTCTATCATCCATTATCGAAAGAAGTCATGACCAGGCTGGCACAAGGACAAGCTTCTTCTGAGGACTTTCAGATGATGCATACCTGTGATTTGGCCAAGGAATACTTTGTGCAGGGGGTCCTCTTTGTGGTTGTTCAAACGGAGGTACTGGAAGTAATTATTGTCGAAAAACCCAATCCTGCCCGGTGGAAACTGAAAGACGTTAAGAATAACTTCATCGAATTAATTGCTGGAGAGTTCTCACCAGACGCGGTTAAGGCTCATCTGATTGAAATTAAAGCTCCTCGCAAAGTCTCCCATGATGTGCGTCTCCGAGTCTTTACGTTTCATTGAAAAGTTCTCATCTGTTTGTACTTTTCTAGATTTTCCAGCGTATCCAAAAACTCATCCCTGACAGACAGTTGACGGTTCTGGAAGATGCCGAACCCCCGGAAGATGGCGAGGCGCTGAAAAAATTCAAAGACGAGGGTTATCATTTTTTGCAGGTCGCATCTCACGGTTCTGGACTCTGGAAGCTCTATGTTGCAGATATAGGAGCAAACGAACTTGTAATGGGCGTCTTCTTGATTGCACTCGCTGAAGCTCGCCGCGGCCACACAGGTTATGAGTTGTAGGTGTCTTTTGCGATGCTTGCTAATCTTTAGATTTCTCAAACTCTTTTCAGTCGATTTGTAAACAAGGAGTGGCCGTACAATTGGCGAGTCCTGGTTCAGGTAAAAGGTGAAGATAACCTTCGACAATACAATCCTCGTTCCAATGGTTGTCTTTGGAGAGACCAAATACCGTTTTGGCTTATGGGGGTTTACTCGAAAGACTTTAGAGGGACAAGCAACTTCAGTCAGCTTCTCTTAACTGGGGCGTCGTTGGTGAAAAATTACTCCTCCTCCCCAGCTTCGTTTGTCCTCCCTCTCATTTACATTGAACCCAACTTCATGGCCAAAGTCATCTTCATGTTCTCCTCGGAACAGAAAGACAGAGTAAGTTTTTTTGCTTTTCCCTGGGCTTTGATTGAACGTTTGTTTAGGTGTTATATGTGGAGGAAAAACTGGATCTCTCTGATGTGGTGCAAGCCATATCCTTTCTCAACATCCTGTACAATCAAACTGATCGCGTCCTGTCCAATCACCAAGAGTTGTCAATTTACGGCAGAAACTTCCTTCGTCAGCAGTCAATCATCCCTACAAACCGCTCAGTGACCACCGGGACGGCTCAGCCCGATGATGAAGAACAGGATCAACCTGATGATGAAGGGCAGGATTCGTCAGGATGGAGTTCGAGTTCGAGTTCACCGTCGGGATCGGCTTCATCGGCGGGATTGAAACGACCTGGGTCACCACTTGAGAAACTCACTAAGCACTCATCAAAGTCTCATTTCGTCAAAAAGGTCGCAAACTCTAGCTTTGAGTTTGAACTTTTGGATGAATTCATGAAATTGAAGTACCCAAACATCATAGCCCCGTTTCGTTCCGAAGTCTCCTCCGATTTTACCCTGTTCTTTTTCCCTTACTACACACCCTTCAACAACGCTCTCTGCAAGCCATCAGATGTAGTACAAGAACATCTTCTTAACATGAGTAGGGACTTGGCTAATGGCCTGAATTTTCTTCACGAGAATGGTATAGCTCACCTCGATGTCAAACCTCACAACATGGTCTATGATGAAAGGTTCAATTTGTACCTCATAGACTTTGATGCTGCTGAGAGAGTTGAAGGTGTCCAGTCTACCATCAACGAGGTTAGGGGAACTAAGCTGTGGATGGCACCAGGTTTGTGTTTCTAGAATTACAACTACTCTTAAGTCCTGAACTCTTTGCAGAAGTCACAAAGGGGACCTATAGCCCTATTCTTGCAGATCGTTTCTCATGTGGTTGCGTGTTCAGTCAGATAAATCGCTTTCTGCGCAACCAGCAATTAGCAGAGTTTTCAAAAAAATTGCAGAGCAAGTGCCCTCAAGACCGGCCTCCAATAGCAGACTGGATACTGCCCATTGTGCGGCGTTCATTCCTGCCGGCCGTCTTGTCCGACTCGCTTGGTGTTTATTCCTGCTAGACATCTTTCTTGCGTTGAAGCGCTGAAGGAGGAAGCAATGATTTGCGGAGCACATGGATTGTATCATACTTTATTTTTTCTACCATAGTACGGCTATTTTATGTCTCGCGGGAGTTTAGTGTATCTGTTGAAATAACTTCAGTACATATTCACAGTGGCCAGGAAGACGTTGCTTAGCATGCCAGCTAAGATAGATAGAATAGATAGAATCAGATTAAAATGTATCCAACAGCTTTGAATGCGGCGCCGACAAAAAGTTCCTAATACCGAATGTTGAACATAACCCTGGGTTCACTGAGGGTGAAAAACGCGCCTGCACATTCTGGGTACGTGACTGAACACAGTCCCCCAAGAGGTCACAGCCTCGTATCAAACTTTCTGGGCAACAATGAGTGATGAAGATGTCATCTAATGTGTATATTCAAGCAACCAAGATGTTAGAACAGCCAAGTTCCAGCGAGATGATACAAAATAGCTGTACTATGGTAAAGAAAACCCAGAGCCTATCGCCCCATCCACAAGCATTACTTCAGTGTCATCTGTTAATTTTTTTCATGCCAGGCTCAGATAGCTGGGGTCCCTGTCGTTTCCTTCCCGATGGGCCCCATCCCAAACCCTCGTCATTTTCTGGTGGATCCTGCTCTTTGGCACCAGGATAACTTGCACTGACATGCTTCTGAGACTGGGGCGCCTTGGTGCTCACTGAGCAGCTTGTATGAGTTTTACTTTGGGCATCCAGGAAGCTTTGGCCGTAGGCCGACAGCTCGTGGTGATTAGAGAGGAGATAATCAGTTTGATTATACAAGATGTTCAGAAAAGATATGGCTTGCTCCGGGTCTGAGAGATGCAGGTTTTCCTGAGAGTACAACACCTAAAAAGACTTTCAGCAGTAGCCCGAGAAAAAGCAAACAAACATACTTGGCCATCTTTTCCAGTGAACATGAACATGATCGTAGCCACAAACGACATGTCGACGTAAATGAGCGGAAGGACAAACGAGCCTGGGGTGTAGGAGTAATTCTTTACCAGCGATGCTCCACTCAAGAGAAGTCGGGTGAAATCATTTGAGCCTTTTGAGTATATCTCCATCATCCAAAACGGTATGAAGTCTCTCCACAGGCAGGCGTCAGACTTGGGATTATAATGTCGAGGTTCTACTTCATCTGCCACTTTGACTAGGACTTGAGCGTTGTGTGGCCACTCTTTACTGACGAAGCGGCTGAAGACAGTTGAGAAATGTAAAGATTGCGAAGCATTGCAAAGTACCTACAAGTGATAGCCTTTATAGAGGTGGCGAATTTCGACGAGGGTAAAAATAAACACGGCGAGAGTGAATTCCCGTGCACCGATTTCGGCCGTATAAATTCGACGGAGTCCCATAACCTTGGAGGCGACATGGAGAAAGTGATCCTCTTCTTCCCTGAAAATTTTGAGCGCCTTGCCATCCTCTGGGGGTTCAGTATCTTCAAGAACCGTCAAGAGTTTGTCGGGGATTAGACTTTGGATACGCTGGAAGACCTAGAAAAAACAGATGAGAAATTTACAATGAAACGTAGAGACTCAAAGACAGACTTCATGTGACACTTTATGAGGAGCTTTAATTTTATTGCGATGGATCTTGACCGCGTCTGGTAAGAGCGATACATCGATCAACTCGATTGAATTGTCAGAAATGTCAGTTCCTCCCCACTGAGAAGGATGGGCGGCTTGAACACTGATCACGTCCAGTTCGTCCGTCGGCTTATTCTGAGTAAGGTGCCCAACTAAAAAGAGCACCGTACCCATGAGGCAGTCAACCGCTAGTTCACACGAGTTTAGGACCTCAAAGTCCTTGGAGTTAGCTTCTCCCTTTACCAACTTGTTCATGGAAAAGTTAGATGAAGGTTTGTACAAGACGTTCAGCCCTCTACATCTTGAGTCCACTTGTTTTAGACGATCGCGGATGCCAAGGATAGTCAAAGGTAGATTCTCAGCATAGAATTCGTGGAATACTATTTTGAAGTCGTGGGATACGATGTAAACGTTAGCCACCATGTCGCTGGCCATAGTGGTAGTGATGATGAACAGTGATGAAAAGACACAACGAGAAAGTTTAAGTGAAATGTGAGAGGGCCGGACGGACCGGACCCCTAATACTCAATCCGACTTCCAATAAACGTGAACGCCGGACGATTTCCGTTATTACTCTTTCTTTACTATGCTCTAAGTTCATGAGCTTGTTTTAATCCAATAACAAAACCCACTTTTTCTCCAATAAGACAGCAAAAAGGCTAGCACCTCGTGAGACAGTACAACGCCTCTTGAGCCCTACAACTCACGAGGGAGAAACGGGGGTGGATTACAAGACGGTACAAGGCGGCGTGGTGATAGAAGGTACATGCAAGGCATTACAACCGATTAAGAGGGTGTAGCGCACTCAAAAAAAAAAAGAGACATATTTTCTCAAGCGTTAGATCTGAAATAGCATCCAATACAGTAAAACATAAGTGATAAAGATAGAGCGTAAGTGAACATGGCGTAGCAGTATTGAAGCGAATACAAGTATAAGTTTTCAACGAGAAAATCCGCTAACGATCGAGGCCTGCACAAGAAGCCCGCCACACCGCCACACTAGAGGTGCCAGAAGCGTGGAACACTTTTTGGATGACCATCCCCAACGATATCCTAGCCTACTCTTCAACAAGTGCATATTCGACTTGGATGCCAGAAAACTATCGCATTATTGGAAATGCTTACGCTGATTATTGACATACGCCCCTCCGCTATACCAGAATGATTTCAGAGAGGGTCAACATTGAGCAAGCAAGAGGAAATGGCAAACCGTTATAGAAAGCTTTCCCGTCGACGGACCTAGATGGATTTAGGGCTTCACTCGTTTCATGTAGCTGCAAAAAAAACCATATGAAGCACTCACACACTCACATACTCACGAAGGTGATAGCCGCACCAGTGCGTAAATACGCTTACGTCCATGGCGATGAACAAGTGTGTTGAAACTAAACTAACATCGTCAGTGAAGTACGAAGAAATCATTGTAGGCCTACCCGTCGACCACAAGATCCATTAATTCAAGTCCATTCTGTCATCATCCTTGCCAAATTTCGTATAGCGATACAAATCGTTTCAGCAACATCTTCGTCTTGAAGTGCCTCTTCCCATCCTTCTAATTTCATCCCCCAACTTCAAATTCGGGAATTAATCAATGATCGTTCGAGCCTCGAGAGCAATCGCCGATTCAAGGAGGAACATGTGTCTACGCGTTTGGATCCAGTGACAATATTACATGCATTTGGCGTGATATATGTGGCTGGGGCCCGGCAGTTCCTAAATAGGACCACGTCGGTTAGACTACCACTACTACCACTGAGAATCAAGTTGGAAAATTGAAATAGCGATCCTACGCTATCCCATAATTTAACTTCTCCGGCAGTCGAAATAACCATAGGACCAAGTTCCCGACAGGAGTCCCATGGGACAAAACCATGAAATGGCGGACTTGTTTGGTCGTAATTGTAAGGGCAGGTAAAGATTCAGAATATAGATATTCCTTTGATAGCCTATTTCTATGGTCAGGTGCGAAAGAGTCTGTTGAAAGAACATGAACCAAGCACGTCTTCATAGAACCAAAGCAAATCCAGTCAGTCAGTGGTATCTCTGTGGGTAAAGAGCATGATAGAAATCGCTATCGGTATTGACAAAATTAGAAAATATTGCTGTTTATGAGGCGCAAACGACTCAAATTATTTGTAACGTTTCACGTGATATTTGGAAGCTGTTTCCCAAATATCACATGTTTCGGGCCGACAAAACTACCCGTCGATCATCATAGAGTTGCCCCGTATATGGCGAGGCTATCCTTGGCGGATTGACGAAGAATAGGACATCGTGAATCGCTCGAGCTCCAACACATAAGGTGTGGGGATCATTACGGCAAGGTTCGTTGTCGACTACTCCTCTCACTGTTCCTGCCATCATGCCCCAATCGCAGTCGATGTCCCAGCCTCATGTTCCTCGGAAAATAATCCTGGACCTCCTGGAAGAGTCATGAATGACCAGTTCCAGATCTTCCGTCTTCAATGCCACTTGCCATCATCTTCGGTTTGGAGAACAATCGACAATCGATCAGCGTCAAGTCTCTTATTCACGGCTAATTTGAGGTTTTTTCATGACCCTGGACGAGGAAAGAACAAAGGAAACTGAACGAGGTTCTCTTAATGTGCGCTCCAAGGGTTCTAGATTGAATATCCGGCGTATCGTGCAGGAATCATTGAAAGTCCTGCACGATACGCCAGATATACAATGAGAGTGATACTAGAACTATCTCTCATCCATACACTCTTCATCTTCCACAAATTAATTTTTTGCCTTGCCTTGTTGGGATCTCGGAAAAGTGCGATCGGATTTTTGGGAGGTGAGGTGACACAACGAACGAGGAAGGAGCCATTGATGCCGAATCGTCGGGTGAAGGATACCTGGTCACCTTCTGAGAAGGTCCAGGAGTCGGGAGGAGGAGGGCGTCTAATATGGAGGTCGCTCCGTGAGTCATCTGATATGGACAATTCTGCGAACAGAGCGTGCACTTCCCCAGCTGGCATTGGATCGACCACGCCAAGTTCAGTCAACCTGGCTATTACCAATGCCAATCCCCCCACGGATAACCTGGCCAAAGATTTGGTATTGTTTTTGGAGGTAGGGTTGATGCTCGCATTGCCAAGGATCAGTGGAGTCGTTACTGATACACTAAACCTGGAGACGGGAAAGATGCTCGAAATCTTGCCATTGGTTGGGAGACTCGCGAAAAATGAACAGGCAGTGCTGCTTTGGTGGGTCGTTTGGACGAGAGAGAATTGGGAAACTTTATTGGCGGAATAAACATGACCAGCGCAGAGACCGATGTATCAACAGCGTCGTAGTCGTCCTCGACAACTAAGCCCATGTCTCCTTTATAACGACCTTTGGTAGGGACAACCCAGCTACCACGTCGCAAACCTGGCTCCGTTTGGCTTTGAGGTTGGAATCCGACATCAGTCAGTCTGATACATTGTGGCATACTAGAATCGGGCGCACTCCAGGTGGCTGGGGGCAGTTTCTTAACTGGGTCCTGTCTGCGAGACCATGCTCGCTCGCTGGGGAAGGATATTTTCGGAGAAGGTAGATAGGCACGGTGCGTAAGTACGCCGCCACAGGAGTGTTCTTTGACAACATGCTCTGAGCTTCAATGTATGGAGTGCTTTGTAGACTGCACGTAGGATAAGGGGGTCGACACGGTTAGCGGCAATATCGTCGGTGATCATAGCGAAAGCGTCTACTTCAAAAAAACCTCTAGAAGATGGTCAGATATTCGTCGTATCGTAAAACAACTTTGAACTCACGAAGCACCGCACGCGGAATAGCCGGAAAATGATCTCTTCGTTATCATAGGCGACGTAGTCCTCATCGGTGACATCCGTCGTGGCCTGTTCTGCCTCGGAAGCTATCTGAATATGCATATCGACTTCTCGCCCAAGAATTAACTGCTGGGCCAGCAGCTCGTCGGGGTGGGGTCCAAGTCATTAATGTCATTAATGGATCGGATTGATTGTGTAACCTGAGCCAAAAAGCCGTTTGAATTCTTCCTCCGCTTGAACGAATATAAGTTTATCGTTGAGAACCTGCTTCACCCGCTTCCATCCCTCAGTAACACAATGAGGACTAAAAAAACCACCTGTGAGACTAACCCATCAAGAATACAAAGGAGGATGATATACCTTGAACGGGAGAAGGCATTTCTACGTCGGAGAGGAGATTTGGAGTTCTAAAGACGTTAGGACTTGATACATAGAAGAAACAAGGCAACTTACATCTGGACATCCGCTGCTTTGGAAGGAACGAACTTGGTCAAGATTGGGAGGCTCGGATTCTTCATCTGAGTAGACATTTAGCCCGTCTAGAGCAGACTTGTAAAACCGTGAAAAGTGCGATAAGGTCTTCAGCTTGGAAGCTTCCAGCGGTGGAAACCGCAATGGCTCTCTCGTTTGTCGCGCAGCGAAAACACCAAAGGAATCACGGCAGATGGAGACATCCACCTCCGAGTTTGAATTTGAGCATGGAGAAGGAGATGGAGGAGGTGGAGGGAGCTCGGCGGCGGATGAAGGAGCTGGAGACGAAGTAGCGGCAAGGATGGGCGAAGCCGGAGATGGAAATGGAGGTATAGGAGGTTCGGATGTAGGTGAAGGCGCTGGAGACGAAAGAGCGGTAGGAATGGGCAGAGCCGAAGATGCGGGCAAGAACGGAATTCGAGCAATCTCTTCGCGTTCCCGAGTGCGTTGTACCTCAGTTTGCAATGCAAGGATACGCTTCTCACGCGTAAGCTCATCTTCGTGGCAACCGCATTATCTCTGGGCCGGTGCAGGTGCAGGTGTTCACTGTATGTAGGACGGAGGAGAGGGAGACGGCCTGATTGGTTTAGGAGGAACCTTCCGCCTATCCAGAGATGACGCTGCGGGCGCTCCTGAGCTTCGGCCTCTGACCTATCGACTGATCGGATAAGTCAGATTCGTCGGCTTCATCATCAGTGAAAAAGAAGCGATATGTCTGCAAACAGGGAAAGTGAATACGCGTATAGACGTTTCAATGATACCCTATTGCCTGCAGAGGATTCGGCTGCGTCGCCTTGGGATGAAGAGCTAGGGGCCATCACGCCATACCAGGCTACGGGAAATACGCGTCAGTAACGGTACAATGAGGAGGCGGTATCAGAGAAACAAAACGACGTGGTCTCTGTCCGTATTCTTTGACTTTGTCGTGTACATAATTTAATCATTTATGGCCTTAAGCCTTCTAAGCGATACTCAGAGCAATCTCACTCAATAAATATTCGTCTACGCTACGGCATACGACTAGCACGACGACTTACCTTAGTGTGGATGGGGGACCTGAAGAGAGATGAAAAAGTTTACATAATCTGGTAGCGCGGACTATGGCCCACGCCGAACTCAGGAGGGGTGACTCACTATCAGATCACGAGGCGGCGAGGTCAGGTGATCTGATAGTGAGTCACCCCTCCTGAGTTCGGCGTGGGCCATAGTCCGCGCTACCAGATTATGTAAACTTTTTCATCTCTCTTCAGGTCCCCCATCCACACTAAGGTAAGTCGTCGTGCTAGTCGTATGCCGTAGCGTAGACGAATATTTATTGAGTGAGATTGCTCTGAGTATCGCTGAGAGGGCCGAAGGCCATAAATGAGAAGACTACTGCATGAGGAACGACGACAACTACGAGGAGCGACTATGTCAATTTGACGAAGTGGTCCTCCTCGTACCTTACGCTAACAGTTTCATTTTTTCTATAGCCTAACCCTCTAGCAAATTTCTGACATTATTGACCATTCAATGAGTAGCAATTGGACTCAAAATCGAGAGTTTATTGCCGCGCTCAACAAGAACTTCGCTCAATTACCTCAGTCGTTCGCCGATTTTTGGACCAGTACGGGAGGCAGTATCAACGAGGGCGGATACGTATCAGCACTGGGCGACGTTCTCGAAGTTCAATTCCAGGATCTCGTAACACAATTGTCTACAGGAAATGCCTCAAATGCTTCAGAACAACGGACTACACCACAATCCGCGTACAGCACACCGTTTGATTTCCAGCTAGAACAATGTAAGTTCATTCTATCAGGAAACCAAAACTACGTTGAGACTAATTCCAGTCCAAAATTGTCTAGCACAACCAACTGTGGCACTCTCACTGTGCGATTTGCATCCCGAACAATGTAAGTTCCTTTTTTTGGAAACAGTTACAGCTTTGAATCTCATCGCAGTCCAATCTTGTCTAGTACAATCATCTCATCCACCTCCCGGGCCACGTCGATTACTTTCACTACCTCCTATCCAAACTATTCAAACTAAACTACCTCCAACATCTCCAATTCAACCCCTTCCAAAATCACCATTAACCGCTACACCGCCTCCAATTCCGCAATCGTTATCTCATTCGAAACCACGTTCAACAGCTCCTTCAAATCCTTCACCTTGCTCAACACCTTCTACACCTACAATGACCCGAACGCGAGGAATGGATAAACTTTCTGCGGTGAAGAACGCGAAGACGCGCGGTGGAAAAGCTCGAGTGTTGAACGCTGTTGCTAAAAAGCGACTTGTAATGGATTCGGCTACGATTGCTGTCCCTGTTGAACCTCGCGCTCCTAAGCGTACACTCCCTGCTCCAGAATCGGTTGAGCCTGCTCGTCCTCCTACACCTATCAGAATGGACGAGAAAGGACCAGCTACTGCGGTTGAATATACAGGTACAGAGCAGTCAGCTGTGCTCAAAGCTGGCTGGAGTATCATCAGACGTTACTTTTTCGATGAAGTAGGGGCCGATGCGGTCTTGAATTACCTGATCTTTGACATGGGGTGAGGCCTCATGGAAAATTGGAGGATTTTCTGAAACAGGCTCACTCTGTCGGTCTTGTTCCGCGTTTTGACATGAACAAGAATTTTTACGCCCAGCTGACGCTCATTCACTTGCAAATGGTAAACGTGAATATACTAGATCAACCTGAAGGAAGACGAATGAAAAGCAATAAGACTCTTACGTCTTTGCAAACCATCCTTCGGCCTCACGTATACTCGAAACTTGAAGAAGTATGATCTCCTCTTGACGAGCCTCAGCCTCTTCAAGGATTTGGTCCGCGTAAGAGCTAGGAAAAGGAAGATCAACATGATAGGCTTGACTATGATATAAAACATACCTCTCAACAACAACGTTGAAGGCCTTAGTGTGGACAGCCCACCAGGTGCGACGCGTAGGGCTTCGAGGTAGACTTTTTTCAGCATTGGACATAGAAGAGGTAGGTGCTGCTTTATCAACTTGAAAGAGAGATCGCACTTTCTGAGCTTGGGAGAGAGAGGGTGAAGCGGGAGTGATGGTCGGTCCTTTTTTCGGCTTTTGGATGGTAACCATCGGAGAGATAAACTCGGGAAGCCTAGTGTTGCTGGGAGACCCACGAGGGGTACAGGTTGAGTTGGGGGCTATCAGTTCACTGGGATAGACTCCAAGCGATGCCGCATCAATCTTCTTGGGGATGGACAGAAAGATTTGGCCGTGAAGACGGTGCATCAACGAAATCCAGATCGTGCTGATGATGAGAAGAGCAGTACTCGCGCCAGGCCACCGTAGCCTCAGACTCTGTTTGGTACTGAATGTAACCTTGACGGTCGCTAACCTCCCTGAAATCATTGTTCAAACGTGGAAAATAGATAGAAGAATGATTCAATACGCACCAGACCTTGAAGCAGCCAGGTAGAGCACCCACATAGAGGTTGAAATATCCCATGACCTGACCGCCAGTAGGTCCGCTTGGATCGTCGTATATTGAAGGCCGGCAAGTTGGAATAAAGTTCGGATTCGCTGGATTCGCTGGTAAATCCAATTGTCGGATAATTGGGCTAATCTCTGAGAGTTTGTCCCATATAGAGCTACGAGGAGAGCCGGTTGAAGACACGGATGAATCGCGTGGTTCATCCTCTCCGTCCGATTGCCATAGAGGAAGGACCGACATCGGCCAGAAGTTAGAAATCGGCTACGCGCTCAAATTTTCAACCATGAAAACAACAAGCAAAAAGACAGAAGAACACTTACTATGTATAAACAATAGAGCAAGTTCAACTTCGTGGACGGATGGCCGGATCTACTATCCGGTATTCCGATGAACGCACTCAACGAGGGATTCCGTACAAATCCATGCTCTGATAAGCCTAGGAAGGAAGGGAAATATTCTATTAGTAGCTTTATACCCTTCAAGGTAAAACAGAGGTAGCTGTAATCCTTATTGGAGAGATATTGTGCGTAGTGACACAGGAATGATTGCGATGGTGACTAGAGTTCACCAATGAACTCAGACATATTGGCAGTCGCGACTGAGTGTTAGGATCGTGGCCTATGATTGCAAGTAGAGCCAACAGCTACAGAACTATGGCCGGTCGGGAACTGGTTCTTCCCGGACATATTACTTATAAGTATTGCACACGAATGCAAGATATGAAGTTGAACCTTCTCTGTGGCCGATGGTTTCAAATTGCCTAAAATACTGAGGTTGACATACGTTCCACTTTTTCTGACTCTTATTACGCGCCGTACGCGAGAGTCCTGAAAACAACAATTAAAGTAATTTAAGCGCGCACGCCGACGTTGTTCTCTTCAACTTAGACGATGTTTTGAAGATAAAAAAGTATGTGCATAGTGTATTGCAAAAGCGACTGGAACTATCTGAACACCGGTATAAAATGAGCGAATTACATTAGTGGCTACGGTTAGGTCTCTACACCAGTCTTCTCTGGCATCTTCTCCTTGGGCAACCAGACCCTGAATTTGGCTAAAGAATCTTTCCATCGACGAGAACTCTCTGACTTCCATTGCTCCATATCATGAGGGGTAGCACGGGCAAGGCGATCCTTGTCATTGCGGAAGCCGTTGAAAACGTACCGGAAAAGGGCGCCGGCAGAATACTGAGTAATGGAATAGCGGCGCTCACCGGGTTGAACAGGAAGATTTTGGTGACGCACAATAGCCGAGTTGATGATGATGCTGGTGACTGCGGGAAAGCGTAGGACCACTCCTAAATTCCAGAGTACCATCTCTCCGCCCTTGGTGTCGTCGTGATTGCCAACGTTGCTAACGGTGCAGCCACCGGGGGCATAGTTGCCATGGTCGAGATGGTCACCGGCGACCGTTTGATCATTTTCGTCCCCATAGTTGATGGTAGTGGCGGCAAAGACACTGTTCTTGAAATTCTGACGGAGGGACGGCTTCCACTGATGATGCAGCTCGTTACATTTCGTGTATTCCTCGTGCATACCGGGACTGAACTTTTTGTAAGCGCTGTTCACGAGGCCAGAGAGTCTTTGGATCGCGGGATTCGCGAGAATGCCTGTGAGAACTTTTAGGTTGCGGGCTGAGTGTTTCGTGTTGGACGGTTGCCTCTGTGGAGAGTAAGAATGGGTGTGAAGAAGAGCCTGGGAGACTTACCTGTCCACCGCCGTGAGAATAGCCAATACTCTCGGCTACAAACGGTCCTTGACGGTTGTTAAGATGCTTAGCGGTGAATTTCGAATTCTTTTTATCCTTTTGAATAACTCTCATTGCCTCCTCGTTAACATCCTTCATCTAGTTTGGGTCCCGAGGCTTTCCAATGGCATACACCATGCCGCGTCCATGTTTATCGCAAAGGACAAGGTTGTAGCTAGGAGAGGGTGAGCAAGGTAACGTAGCGTTCACAAGTATTTTAGACCTGCGTGCCATCCCAATCAATATAACGGAGGGTTTCCAATATCTCCATGCGCGTCCAACCATTAAAAAGAGAACCTGACCGATCCCCTGCCAACCGGTGCTCGTGGCGGGAAGGCTAGTGGCGTCCATGTCGAGGAAGACCACTTCAGACTCTTCAAAGCGTTTTTGACCGATTTTCTTGCTGTATGGCCCATCAGAGGTCTTGGCACGGTTCTCTCGGCGTCGCTTCTTCTTGTGTGCTTGCTCATAAGCATGGCGGTTTTTACTCTTCCGCTTCCGGCCATGGATTTCGGAGGAAGGCTGGGAGGGGTGTGTCGTTTCGTCTTCTGAGTCGGTAAGAGTAGGGAGAGGGCCATCAAAAATTTCGGCATGGTCGTTGGTGACGCAGTCGTCCATGTCTTCGTTGGTGGGTTCCTCGCGGATGCTGTGGTTAGCACCTGCAAATTCGGGATCGAGTTTGAATTCGTTGTCGGTGTCCTCGTCTTCTTCATCACCTGCCAAGCTGTCCTCTGATTCATTCCCTTCTTCCAGTCGTTGGAATCGGTCCGCCTCTTCGGCTGCGAGTAGATCTGCGAGGTCGATATCCAACAGCACGGCCCTGAGAGCACGCGTCTCGGATCGCGTTACTAAAGAAACAGTCAATATTGTTCAATTATCACTTTTGAATAAAAGGCTCTGCGGTCCTGTGTCATTAGCCCTCTGTACTTTCCAAGAGACGACAGTACTTGAGGGCGCCCACATTGCTACGCAGTAAAATAAGAAAAAATAGACAGCAGCTTGTGCAGTTAGCCCTCTGCGCCACCAGAGACGACTGCACTTGAGGAGCGCGCACATAACTGTGTAGTAGAAAAGAAAAGAAGAACAAGAAGAAAATGGAAATAAAATCGCACCTGGAGGCATTGTACCTGTGTTGGTGGAAGCTAAGAATGCTTCAAGTTCAAGTGTCTACGGTGTTTTGTTTTAAACGGTTCACGTGGCGTGACTGTCACGCGATATTGTCCAAATTGCCTTTCAAAGTTTATAAGTATTCTCTATGCATCGACTGAGAGCTTCATTTCAATTCGCGCATAGCTATCGATGGCCAAAGGGAAATCCGGTAACACGAAGAAAAGCACAAAGGAAGGCACCAGCGTTAGTCGACTCCAGATGTCGAGGACAATCTCTACAGCTTGAAGTAGATATTCTTACTCTCCTTCAAATACGCTGAGCTGATATTTTGCATCAGAGACTAACAAACCCCAAAAAATCATTGAGGAGACTAGATTGTGGTGAGTTTATTTCTATCTGCTCTCATTATACAGCTTAATAAAATCGATTCAAAAGGTGCGTTTGTGCTACCGCCTGCTAAACGGAAGCCCAATAATTCCGCCTGTACTCCTTCCCACTGCTGCCCCTGGCCCTACGAGGCAATTTGCCACGCCTCCTTCGATTACACATACCGACGACCCCATAGTGGAAGAAATCTCCAACAAACTGGTCGTGGGACCGGATCTGACTGTCAACAATTCCGCGCCCCCGGTAACGAATTCCTAACAGAGAATCCTCTTCAAGCCCTGAGGTCATAGTAATTTATATCCAAAGATCCTCACTGCGGAAATTTGGGATTTGAACGCACAATAAGTTAGACATTGGATAGATTAAGTACGTTGTGCTATCTATCACTGATATAAGAGTCCGATTTAGGGGAAATGCCAGACCTAGAGAAGTGTCAAAGGATATCACAATTTGTGAATACACAAGTGGACATAGTTATTGTCAATCTGAAACAAAAGACACAGCTGCAGCAATATGGAGGCTAAAATTCTCAGAATTTCCTTTTCTGTTCTCGCAGATGTTTGCTGATGACTTTGATTCCGGATCCCTGCTCGCGGCTCATGTCCCAATGCGCTTGCAAAAGGTGCTCCACGGAGTGTCCGTAAGATTTGAGTTCTGACATTAGCGCCTGTCCATATCGGTTAAAACAAACATTAACGGTTATGAAAGACCTGGTACCTTCCATCCATGCCATCGAGTTCGGATCCTACTCACTCGCCAATGCCCAGCTTTGGAAAATACCATTTTCCAGTGTTTTACTGCTAATTTTTCACCCCCAATTGTTGGACAAATGTTTTGAGGATCCCACGTGGGTAAATCATCATCCCAAACTGCCAGCAGCTTCTGCAAATACTGCTGCGACGAGTGCTTGGGCATGCTGATTGAAGGGTATTCTCCAATATCCTTCATGGAAAAGGTGATATGTCGACCTCTGGAAAGGGTCACATGGAATTTTTCATAGAACACAGATAGTTGTTCAAGAGATGCAAGCGAAACGAAGAGCTTTGTAGTCTCGGAAGAGATGTAACCTTGGGGAGCATGCTTCTTTGGGTTGAGAATTGCGGATGAGCTCGCCATCGAAGGAAGGACATTATAGGTATCATCCACCAACAAGTTCACCCCGGTCAGCTTCCCAGTACGACCATCAGAGGAGTTGGAAGAAGAACGGAAGAGACATACCCAAGCACCGGCCTCTATTTTCCTTTCTTCCATATTTTGCTTGATTGAGCGTATTGGTTTTTTCTTGGTTTTAAGTGAAGGCTGCTTAGTTGGCACCTGGGTGCGCTCAAGGGTGCGCTGTCTATGGTCTATGGACAAGTATAGATATCTAGTGCGTGTGAAAAGTACCTACATCCATTTCGAAGGATCACCGGAAAATTCTCTCAGTGCATTCAAGTACGCTAGCCCACGACGTTCGAGCTTTTTTAGGCCGAATTCTCGACAATACGCCTGTAGACTGGAAACGGAGCAGGTGGTCCTAACACTCCGGTTAGTATAGCCTTCAATCACTTTCCATGCAAGATATTACCCACAGGTCCAAGAACTGGATACCTCCAGAATTATTGGGAAATGGTCGATTATGGTCGGCTTCCACGAATGCGAGCCGAGGCATGAAATAAGGATGATATTGAAGGCGCCTAACACTAACAATTGGTTGGAACATTTCCCAAATGTCACGGGACTATCTCGAAAGATGCCCTCTGGAAAACCATTACTGCAAGTATAAAAGGTTCCAAATGATGATGGACTTCTTCTCAGGGCGGGTCTAAATCTTGATTCATTCTGATCGTTTTTGTCCAAAATTCGGGCTTGCGAGACCTCATCAGACATGTTGCGTCCTATCGTTGGTTTCCGCTACACCGAATATTCCGAAACCGCGACCTCGGAAAGTCTTAACCGGTCAAAAAGTGGAAACCTCTGGTTGCACTTCCCAGAGATTTAGACCGGTGGTGCCAATTTACAACTCCTTCGCCTGTGTTCGGACTGTTATATTGATTCGCAGTGGCATTCTTTCGCCTTTGAATGAATGTGGGATACCTGATCGTTGGCGTAGGCGTTACAACATAAAATCGATCTACCGGGTTTCGCTGGCATTTCTCCGAGGTAGCAATTCATCCCCTCCAGCCATACTCCTGTCTTTGCTGCTGTCTTTCTCTTCTTCGCTTGCGTTTGCTGCCATCTTCACTCTCCGCCACAAGCTTTTGGCTGTCCCCATTCCCGTCTTGCTCCATCCCGTCACTCTCCACAGCAGGCTTTTCGCTTTCCTCTGATTCCTGAAGTAGGTATTCACATTCTGAGCTCTCATATTTGGCCTAGTTGAACTCGGCTCCATCTGGTTCCCACCTCCCTGCCTCCAAGTACCGGTCAAACGATGTAAGGATGTGTTACTAGATTCGGATGATGAAGAATCCTCGCATTGCAAAAGTAGCATATTCTCGAACATCACGACAGTCAGCCCCAGGGAAATAGCTCAAGTGGACGCCCAAATTCCGATTGTTCATCTGCTCGCAACCTCGCAAGACCTCCAACCCGTATTCGAACTTTCATAGGGTGAGCGCAAATGCTTCAATCAGAAATCTCACAACTAATATATACTAACATGTGTTTATCAGAGTGCAAGTCTGCCCGAGTTTGTATGTGGAGCCTATAGTACATAACACTTGTCGGCCAGGTGCCTTGTTGATAAAGGTGGTTTATGGGTGAGCCTGACCGTGTTGTATCGGAATGGAAGGAGAAGGAAAGATTTTAGGCTTTAGGGCCTGTTCAGCAACTGTTATTCTGAGATCCGACTCCCGAGTAATGTGTTAATCAGTTACTGATGTGACTAGCTGTGACTATCACTCCATAACAAACGCGTCGCGCAATCCTGATCTAGAGCGAGAGAAGTAATTACGTCGCTGTCTTGCGTTGTTATACTCGAAGCAACTACTTAGTGACAGCAAGATCT
The DNA here is from genome assembly GCA_015501585.1 of Rhodocollybia butyracea. Lineage (NCBI taxonomy): Eukaryota > Fungi > Basidiomycota > Agaricomycetes > Agaricales > Omphalotaceae > Rhodocollybia > Rhodocollybia butyracea. The sequence goes on from JADNRY010000243.1 coordinate 25,569, forward strand.
TGTCGTGGTGTTGGTACTGCATTGAAATAACGATGAGAGTTCTGCATGGGTCTTGTTGGTGGACACGGTCGTGGCGAAAAGGTGATTCATTTTGGTGTTTCTTCGGTTTCTCCTTACTCTGGTTGTGATGTGTTCTCACTTAGATTTTAAAGCTGTGGAATGACAGTTATCTGTTGGAGTTACTCCGTACGTACTGGGAGGATATACACAGCTTTGACATTCCCCATTCCGTACACGAGATGCTTACTAGATACTATACAGCTGGTTATTTACTTCTGTGCCAGCGCCTCTGACTCCCTCAGTTGTTTTACTATCAACTGAGGTGAGATCGATTCTACTTACACATACATTCTTTTGCTAACATAGTTACATAGATTGATTTACCTTAACAGGTACCTAATACAGTTGTTTTACTATCAACTGAGATTGATTTACCTTAACAGATTATGGGAATCGTTCTCTAGGAGCAAAGAAAAATTTTCATTGACACAAAAGAGGCCTACAGAAAATTCATAACGAATTAAAAGATGTCATTCAGCAATTCACTGAACATATTAAGACTCCCAGACGAGAAACAGCTCGTTGGCGAAGACAACTGGTGGCCATTCAAACGAGAAATCACATTCGCAGTCGAATCGAGGGGACTAGCTGGGTACCTAGATGGTACTATCCCCAGACCGAACCCAAGTCCGAGCTACCCTGCACAGATCTACCAACAGACCCACGCTACCCCACTCTACAGTGTAACTCCGGTCTTCGAGGAATGGCTTGCAAGGGACCGTTTGGTTGCAGGGACAATAGTCTCGAATATCATCGACCCTGTAGGTTTGGGAGTAGACGAATCGAACCGTGCCGCAGAAATTTGGCAAACCCTTGTTAAACGCTTCGAGAAAAGAGATGAGCAACATATCCACCTTGCAGACACTGCTCTCAGACACGAAAAATTCGATCCCTCCGAGTCAACAATGGAGGACCACGAAAAGAGAATGAGGAATCTCCTCAAGAAGGTCAACGACCTGGGAGGCTCGGCCAGCGACGCACAGTTCAGACGCATCGTAATTTCCTCCATGCCACCGGACTGGAGGCAAGACACTCGCAACGTCCCTGGGTCGTCGAGCGCAGACGCATTCACATACCTCCACACCCTTTGGCTCGAGAAAGAAGAGGAGCGCCGAGACTCAGAGAGGGATGCCAAACGAGTCAAAGCCTTGATGGCAGGACGCAGCCAACATGCTGGAACACAGCGCACAGGAGACACTCCCTTCACCTGCAACAATTGTGGTAAGCCAGGACACATGGCCAAGCGATGCTGGGCTAAAGGCGGGGGCATGGAAGGAAAAGGTCCTTGGCAGAACAAACCCAAGCAAGGAAAACCTGATCCCACTGCTAATGCAGCCGAAACCGATACTCCAGAGGTGGTCTCCCCAATGGCCACCTACGTCATGTCAGCCAAGACCAACACCGAGCCGGGTACGTCGTCATCCATCCAAAAGTCTATACCGAATGCTGACCTGGTGAGTAGGCCGAGTAATCCCATTCTGAAGGGTACGGGTCAGCAGGAGGAAAGTGACAAGGATGTAGATGTAAATACACGTACCTACTCCATAGTCAAAACGGAGCAGTGCATTGCCTGTCATGGCCGTACCTCTCTTTACTCCCTTCCAATACCCGTAATAAAGACATTTCTCGACTCTGGCGCATCAGAACATTGCTGGGTGAGGAGATCCGACTTCACCGAGTATACTAAGGTGGAAGGCCAAGGGGGAAGCAGCGCCATATCCGGCGAGGCCGGGCAATTCCAAATAGTGGGAGTAGGGACCATTCAGTTCGTAACACGGGTAGGCGAGAGCGAGAGAGTAATCAAGCTGCAAGGGGTAAAACATACTCCCTCGTTTGGACACAACTTGATATCACTACCGACGTTAGACCACTGCGGTATGAGGGGTGAGTGGGGAAATGGAGTAATGACAGTTAGAGCTCCAAGTGGTGAGACGATCATGAGAGGTTTTGGTCAGACCAAGATGTATGAGGTGGAGGTACTGGAATCCGGAGAAACAACAGTCAGCTACTCGCGTGTGCGCGACAGACCAGCAGACATACTTACCTGGCACCGCAGACTAGGCCATATCGCGATCCGCCGTATCCTCCGGATGGCGAACCGCAACCTGGTAGACGGCCTAAACATCACTAGACGCAAAGTGCATGGCCTGTGCGAAGATTGTGTATATGGGAAAGCAACGAAAAAGCCATTCGACGAGGTGCTTACCCATGAGACCGACATACTCGAGAGAGTGCACATCGATTTGTTTGGACCAGCGCGCACACAGACAAGAGGGGGAGCAAGCTATATGTTGCTGTGTACCAATGGGAGGTCACCATTCCAGGTACCCTTCTACCTATCAGACAAGAAAAAGGAGACAGGAGTGAGGGTGCTGCACGAGTACCGGACGATGGCAGAAAGACAGACCGGGAAGAAGCTGAAGGTGATCAGAATAGACGGGGGGGGGGGGGGGGGGGGGGGGGGGGGGGGGGCGAACTCAACAATGGGCTGGTCGACACGTACTGTGCGGAAAATGGAATACTGGTCGAGAAAGTTCCGCACGACTCATCTGCCGCTAACGGGGTCGCTGAGAGAGGGTTCAGGACAGTGATGGAAGGGACACGCACTTTATTGGAAGATTCAAATTTTCCGTACTCGTTTTGGGGCAAGGCTTCCTCTACTTTCATCTACGTGGATAACTTTGTCCCCTCGGCAAGATACCCAGACTTGGTCCCTGTTGAGGCGTGGACCCAGAAGCGACAGGACATATTGCACTTGAGGCCATTCGGCTGCGACTGCTGGGCAACATTGCCCAGGAGGAGGACGGATGGAAAGTTGGGTAGACAGGCTGTAAAAGGCCGCCTCCTAGGATACATGGGGCGCAGAGGTTACCGAATATGGATACCCGAGACAAAGACCATCGAGGAATCCCACGATGTGACGTTCGAGGAGGGTAATCCTCATCGCACCCGGGATCGAGCGCAGGATGAGAGCCAGGAGGAGACAGGAGGAGATTTTGACGCCGGGGCACCTAGACAGACAAGCGGCCCTGCATCAACGGACCTGACACCTGGAGATCTCAGCGACACTGATCGACACATCACCGATCAAGAATCCAACCCTGAGCCGGGGCAACCAGTCCAGGAACCACCAACCAAAGCCCAACAACAGAACCCAGTACAAGACCTAACCTGGAGAAGCGCACGCGGCCACATCCCATCACGCCGACTGATCGAAAGTAAAGAGTATGAGGAGAGAGAAAGAGACACACAAGAGGCAGGAGAGACATGGACAAACAAAGCCAAGGTGGACGATGAGTCGCTGCTCACCCTAATAGTACAGACACTGTTTAGTTTTGCTGCGACAGTAGGGGAACTATGGGTACCTCAATCGTACAAGCAAGCCATGCATAGACCGGATCTTTGGACCGTGCCAATGCAAAAGGAATACGATACTCTCATGCAAAAGGAATGCTGGGAGCTTGTACAGCTACCACCAGGCGCAAACCTGACGGGCGGCCGTTGGACTTACGCCATCAAGTTCAATGCGCAAGGGAACTTACTCAAGCGCAAAGCGAGGTACGTAGCGCAAGGCTACACGCAGGTCCAAGGCCAGGACTATGATAAGACCTACGGCGGGGTGGCACAAATGGAATCAGTACGGACAGTGCTCGCGATTATCGCGGTGCTAGGCCTATCTATATTCCAAGTAGACTTCACGGCCGCCTTCTTGAACAGCCCCATTACGCACAACGTGTATATGAAGCAACCCGAGGGCTTCGTCAAGCCGGGATCAGAACACCTAGTCTGCAAACTGAAGAAGTCTATCTATGGCACTATGCAGGGCAGCCACGACTGGCAAGAGACGCTAGCGGCTGGCTATAAGAATGACGGCTATATCTCCTCTTGCGCAGATCCATGCATCCGATATAGGCGGGTGGGGGATGAGTACACCATCACCAGTACTTATGGCGATGATGTGTGCGGGGGTTCGTCGACAAAGGAGGGGCGGGACAAGGCCATCGACGACCTTGGAAAGCGGTGGGAGGCAAATGACGATACGCCAGAATCCGGTCACAAAGGATATCACAATCTCGCAGAAGGCCTACTTCCAGCGGATGTTGGCTCACTTCGGCCTTGAGCATGTATGCTGACGGAACACGCAACTACCACCCAATGTCAAACTTACAGAATCCCCAGACCCACTCCCTGAAGACGAGAAAGTGTTCATGTCCGACAAGCCATACAGGCCTGTAGTCGGATCGGTGATGTGGGGACAGGTGTGCACCAGGCTCGACATTGCATTTGCGGCTGGATTGCTAGCGAGATACCAGCTGAACCCAGGTAGGCAGCACTGGGAGTGCATCGAGTGGGTTGCCGGATACATACTGAATACGCTAGACTACTGCATCATCTACCGGCACCCTCGTACTAGGAGTATTGAGCCGGGCATGGGACTCAAGCCACGGGGCTTTTCGGACTCTGACCATGCGGGCTGCAGGGATACGTATCGATCCACATCTGGGTACGTGTTCTTCATGGCAGGCGCACCAGTTACATGGAGTTCAAGGAGACAGGTGACGGTTGCACTCTCCACGACTGAGGCGGAATACATCAGCCTATCAAAAGCAGCCCAGCAGGCTATCTGGTTGTCATTGTTCTTATCTGAGGTTGGATTGAAGCAGGAGGGGCCGATTGAGTTGCAGGGGGATAACTTTGGATCCGTGAGCTTGACAGAAAACGCTACACGCCATGCCCTGGTGAAGCACATAGAGATGAGGCACCACTACGTGCGGGAGAAGGTGGCAAAAGGTCAGGTTACGGTGGTGAGGATTAGATCCGGGGAGAACGTCGCAGATTTACTTACAAAGGCGCTGAATGGGCCGACACACGCAAAGCTGGTCTCGATGTTGGGGATAGATCGTACGGAGTAGGGGGGGTGTTGGAGTTACTCCGTACGTACTGGGAGGATATACACAGCTTTGACATTCCCCATTCCGTACACGAGATGCTTACTAGATACTATACAGCTGGTTATTTACTTCCATGCCAGCACCTCTGACTCCCTCAGTTGTTTTTACTATCAACTGAGGTGAGATCGATTCTACTTACACATACATTCTTTTGCTAACATAGTTACATAGATTGATTTACCTTAACAGGTACCTAATACAGTTGTTTTACTATCAACTGAGATTGATTTACCTTAACATTATCTAGCCCAAAATCCCGATGCGCATCCATTGCAGCTACCTTTACCTCGGGACTAGTAGCAGATGACAGTGTCCTGCCAGCTCAGTCGGAGACGTGTCATGGAGATAGAGATAGTACTGCAACTAACGGATCCAATTGTCGGCAGGAAACAGTCACCTTGTAGGGTGGTGCTAGTACCTAGGTATCCATTAACATGTGTGCATCTGTCTGTGTTGAGAGATCTCGCCTATGATTTGAGTCGTTATAAGCTAGAGTACTGAAAGTCGTGGGAGTCAATACACTATAAGCCAGCTGGTTCCCATATCTAGGTGTGTTAATACCTGAGCTATAGCTTGTGGTAGGCTATGGGACTGGCAAGTTACTCAAGAACCGTGGCGCAGAATTTTGGGTCGTTTTGGGTGTCTGGCCCAAAATGGGACTTTGAACGAACAGACATGAAGGCTTATTGAGATGTACAGGGGCTCCATTAGCATGGAAGTTTGTAGCCTGCTGCTGAGCAACTGGAGACTCGGTGGACGAAAGGTAGGCTAACAACTATACGCAGCAGAATGAGTAGACTCTGAGTGCTGAGGGACCAAGTAGTCTGGGTGAAAGCAGGCCTGAGGATGCTAAATTTGATCATGAAAGCCGTGGCAAGGTCGACTGCCAATGAGAGTTATTTTTGTCTGCAAGCTGGTGAGAGAAAAAGTTGACATTTTTTTTGAAGACAGTGAGCCACGGAGGATGGTACACGAGGTATTATGGGCAGGCCTTCTCACGTGCAGGTTTCATCTCTCTTCCCCGCTGTTAGTAGTGTAGCAATGGCTGGTACGTTTTCAGCTTCTCTTCTTACCTTTTGCTCATATTCTTTACTAGTAATCGATTCAGACAAAGAAAAAATTCCGCCTCCATCACCGCGAACCTCCCACGCTCTTGCTTATGCCAAAAGAGAGCTCCAAATGGCGTTGTTCAGTAAAGATGCAGAAGGTATGATTATCTATCACTTACATCGATTCTACTGATTTCAAGGCAGATTTATTGGCGGTCAACGCCGAGCTTAAAGCAGTTGAAGATTTGTACGCCACCACCACTGAGAGCTTTGAAAGTCAGCTGGCGTTGACCCAAGAGAATCTAAGTAAGTGAAAAACTGTCTTCAGTTGACCAGTTAACAACCGTGCCATTAGGCAAACTGTCGACGACTCCTATAGGCTCCCCTCCCTCACGAAAGGTCAAAACTTGCAAACCAACGGTTTATCCACCCCCATTGTCTTCTGTTATCCTGAAGGCAACCGCGGCAAAGTCCGTTGACTCTCCTAAGTTGGACCGTTCAAGCCCAGTTGATACAGATTCTCGCTCCACTCCTTCTAAACCAGCGACTCGGCGCAAAGCTGTACCCGAAATTCTTGCCTCCGGTGATACAACTAGTGTCGCCTCCAGCACTGCTTCTACCCCGAATTCCTTTACTTATGTCCCTGGGGGCATCTATCAAGCTTTTGGGGCGGGGAATAATAAAACATTCTGACTCATTGATGATTTTCAGGCGCCTGTGATTCAACCTGCGAATGTTATGTCAATGGATGGAGATAAACTCTATGTAGTCTACTGGGGTCACAATGATATGGACTTGATTACTTCCAACTGGCATGGAATAGCTGGCGCTAAAAATGCTATGCATGGTTTGACCAATGCCATCCACCGGCGTTTTCTTGGACCAAAATTGGGAGCAGCTGCATACGAGGAATGTCGTACAACAGGCATTCTTGCCGCGCTGAAGGACAAGATGGCAAACGAGCATTTTATTGTGGTCAAGGGTGAGAACCCTGGCGTTTACGTTCGCCAGTAAGCAACCGTTTCTTGTTTGTCTTATTCTATTACATTCTGAGTTTGTTGGCAGAACGGTTGTAAGCAAAGGTCTGAAGTGGCATGGCGGTGAAATCATCCGTCTTATTGGGAACGCGAAAGATGCCCAGGATCTCTTCAAGCATCTGGAGAGGGAGTGCATGACCGTTTCACTTCCGCAGGATCTTCATTGGGGAATCGCTTGAGATCTAAATACCTCATTCTGCATGTATTTACAAACAACAAAATTTTGTACCAGTCTATGCATAAATTGATATGCTCACTTGCTTGTTCTGACTGCGAACGTTCATTAGTTCAACATAGAATCCGTTTACAGTGACCTTGGAGTCCTTGAGCCAAAACATCAATTATGCCTTGCGGCTTTTGTCACGCCCAATATTGAGCTGAACTAGGTGTTTGAGAACTTCTTTAAGATACTTTAGAACATTTTTATATACTCACAATATATCCAAACAGAGGGCAGGACGTTACACAAAAAGATTGAGAAAATGGTATTATTTCCCACGTTTTGGAGTCCTTGAGCCACGCCAAATGTGGCGCATCAAGGTATATGGCTGAATCAATTTTGCTTAACCAAAGCACAAGGGGCTCCCTTGCTCATAGTAAGTATCTCAATATCAACTGTTAGTGAATATTCAAATTTTCAGCAACTTTATTTTTCCCCAAAGCCTCAGAATCATGTTCCAGATGAGAAATATATGTTTTTGTCCAAAAATATGCAGAAAAACATCAAAGTGTTATCCACATCTCTGCAACAATGTGAGATATCACCTTATAAATTTTTGAGAAAATGTATCATATGTATACATTGGTTTTTAGATACTTAGTTCACCCAGAAGAGTCCAATGGAAAATTTTTTACGGTTAGTGTCTCAAGGACTCCAAGAACACTGTATTTGAGTTCAAAAATCAAGCCTGGGCTCATTGATGCACTTGCCTGCACCTTCTTCAATGTAATCACTATGGCAATGATAAGGACAATACCAGTTGGCCTCTTTGTCTCTGGTCTTCTCGACAAATGCTGCAATGCGTTCATTCTGGCCCGTTCAGACAATTATGTTACGGTTTCTATAAGAAACGGTGCTTGAGAGGGACAGATCAAAATGATCATCGTGGTTGAATAAGCTGCAGTGGCTCCGGCCCGGAACCCTCGCTAAAACCAAACAGGGGTGCTTCATTGGTTTCTAACTTACTGTTGAAACTAGATTACTGCTTATGAGTTGTATCTAATCAGTAATGTGAGTCGACTAGACACACTTGCTATACGATCGATGAACTGTCAATATATGCTATGTTGAAACTCACCCTCAAACAATAGACACAGCCTCTATGCAGGTTCATATAGATGTAGTCAATTATGCCATTCACTATTAGTCTTATGATACATAGCTTGTATGTTGCCTTGCAGTACCTATGAACATTACCTATAGAATTACCATATGGACTCCATCTTCTAGGGTACATTATGCACATGTATATGCACTATGTTTAGCAGTACGACTCAAGTAGACTCATACATTGTTATAGGGTTTATTATATTCTGTAGTATAAATACTGTAGATATTTTCCTGTAACAATAACCAAGAATCCTACTATTTGTCCGGACACTTGTTCTGCTCTCAACAAGCACTCTTCTATCTCCTGTAACACCCTTACACTCTCAGGTGAGTATGCTGTTGACCTTGTGTTGACTGACTGCTGTTTCGACAAGTTATGGGCCCCGGATTGCTTCAACACATGTTGTGCCCTCCATTGTGCTTACTGCACTTGGTTAGACAGTGTTCAATGAAGGTCCAACACTCATTCCTGGAGTGTACAAAGTTTGCGTGTTGTGCATAGCTGGTCATGGTACATGGTAACGTTCATGGATCGCATTTCCCTCCATTCCTGCATTGTTCAAAAATATACATGACTTTGCACACTGACACACACATGTATTTACATAGGCACCTGATGATCGAACAAACTGTTTAAGGGCTTTGCTGTGATGGCATTCCCTTTAGGGTTTTATTCCCTGCCAGGTAGACTTGGGGTCACCGCTATATGTGCATCTGCTGGCAAACTGCAAACAATCATTGGGTTCAATGCGTGTGACGGCTCTGACCATCACTTCTAATTTGGCATACTCCGGAACAATCCCCTCGTTTGTGAGTTGCCTGATAATATTGAAGGGTAATCCCTCAATGAACCGTTTCCGCATTGTTGCATCATCCGGTGTTTGGAGCATCCGTGATGCCCATCGTGTAAGTGAGGAATAATAATCCCTCACACCCGTATTGGGTGAATACTCAATAAGGTCAAACTGCTGTGCAGCTTGATGAATGGTCGTTGCTTGGATGCAATGATGGCGCCTTCAAATGTCCACTTAAGGACAGTGCGGTGTATACCAGCGACTTTGTCGTTATACCAGTCAAGGGCTTTGCCCTGTAGAAACATGCCAAGCACGGCAGTCCGTGTAGCATTGTAATCGTCACCGCACATGCGGTTGACTACCATCCATTGGAGAAGTGACATTAGCCACTGCTCAAAGACATCGACATTCGGAGATCCATCATAGACCTCCGGAGATGGAACTTTAAGAGCTTTACGGCTCTCAATGGGAGGGATAGGATTCCCTACCTTATCTCGAATTTGTTTACGGTACACTTTGTGTACCTTGTGTTTCCATCGGGAACGACGTTCATCGTCACCTGTTGTTTCTCGCATCTTAGATGCAAGTGAACGCAGTATTTTACGGTGCTCATTAGGAGTAATTTTACCCTTACGGGTAGCAAATTTGTCTAGCCAAGAGGCATTAGACGATGAGTCAGTATTTGACTCAGTGTCACTTGGGTCCGATGATTCATCTGACCATGGGATGCGTTTGCGGCCTTTGGATTTAGCACTCTTGTGCTTCCTCCCCCCTTCACGGGATTTTTTGCTAGGCGCTTTTGCTCCAGCATTATTGCTTGGTCCTGGAAAGGACTCAGCGGGTGGAATGTAAAATCGATCCCAGATTTCTCTGGGAGTAGTCAATTTGTCAACGGGTATTCCATCGACATTATATCCCACCATTTGGTCGGGAAGCCCAGATGGCGCAAATCCGAAATCTCAGAGACTGGCATTATGTTGGCGTTGAATCACTATGCAACTCACCCAATCTTTAGCTACTCCCAACGGAAGCGGCTGTGGTTGCAACTCGGCCGATACCGTTGGTACTGGCATTGAACTTGGCTCTGGCACATTGCTGGGTGGCAATTTGGGCAGTCTTACGGTAGTGTGTACTACCGGAGGGGCAACACTTTGTGTCACCGGGGTGATGGATATGGTAGTAGGAACTACCGAAAGGGTACCGTGTTCCGGTCCCATACTGGAATGATTTCCAGTAGTGTTTGGTACAACTACTGGAGGTGTAATAATATTGGGTACCATTGGCGCCCTTGCAGTAGGGAAGTACATTGTACTTTCCTGTGGTGGTATTGCTACTACCTGATTGAAGTTACAAGGTAACTTCAGTTCACTTTTAATGTTCACTGCACTTTGTGGTGAGCAAGATTTGGTCACCGGTAATGGCCTGGGACCTCGCAGTGTCAGAGACGCTGCCTCTGCATTGGGACTCTGTCTCATGCGGGATGTGTAGATGGGTGTCGGTATAGTTACTGACACTGGTGCGTATTCCTGTCGGAATACAGGAACATGATGGGGTGACTTGGTTATCCCTTGTGAATACTGTTTGTCCAACAGTGATTGTTGGACTGACGGTGCCTTGGGCACAGTCTCATGCCATTGGCGTACCAAGTTATTTGCCTCGGTAGGAACAGATGGTGCTGCATTGTGCAATACTGGTGGTGTGACGGCAGGCCGTCTTGGTGTGGGTGCAGCAATAGTGATTCTATTGCTGTTTCTTGATGAAGAAAGATCTTCTTCATCAGATCGGATGCTAGATCTCAGTTATATTGAGAATACAATTGAGTACTTGTGTACTCTTGTCAAGTGATGCCGCTACATCTCGTAGCGCAGAAGAAATCTCACTTAAACCCTCTCGGGTTGGCTGTTTCTTACAAATAGTCATAGACTGTTCATTAGGTGGACTTTTGTCCTGCCTGTAGTGCCGTCCTTCAGACGCATGCACAGAATGGGTTGCTGATGCGACTGAATAGATTGATTGTGGTGACATGTAACCCAAAGATTTCTGTTCTACTTTACAGGCTGTTTGTATATCTGCACAGCGTGCGGAGGTATATTTGTTTACTTATATACTTTGTTATTTTGTAGTGACTCCCTCAGAGTGTTTCCTTATCTCTGAGGTGAGTTTACTTAGTTTACTTATACTTTCTTATACTAACGATGTCCATAGCTTAAGCTTACTTGTACTTCGCATCAGGAAAAGCCGTTTTTGCCTAGGTGACTCCAGAGTGGCCTAAAGCAAACTAGGTGACCTATGAATCCTATGGCATCCTAGGAATTTGGGCTCGTCCCTTGCCAGTCAAGGCTCTTGAGGATTCCCTAGGGTATCCTAGGCAAACCCAGGGCAAGCCTAGGTTTGCCCAGGTTTGCCCAGGTGTTCCCCAGGTGTTCCCCAGGAGCACCTGGGCAAACCTGGGCAAACCTAGGCTTGCCTAGGGAATCCTCAAGAGCCTTGACTGGCAAGGGACGAGCCCAAATTCCTAGGATGCCATAGGATTCATAGGTCACCTAGTTTGCTTTAGGCCACTCTGGGGTCACCTAGGCAAAAACGGCTTTTCCTGATGCGTTAGGTATATCAATTCACTATAGAGTGTTTCCTTATCTCTGAGCTTAAGCTTACTTGTACTTCATTAGCTCTTACACTTGCAATTCCTCATGGGTCAACCTTTGAGTAATCAGAACTGCGTATGTCCGAAGGAACAACCGGCAACCATGGAACATGCCTGAGATAGGTAGGTAAAAGAACCTATCCCATTGCCTGTACCATCATTGCCCAGATGGCTGAGTGGTTAGGCAGTTCATGGCAGTTCATGCAAATGGGTTGTGGACTGAGGCGGGTTTGACTCCCAGTTTGGGTGCTGCGGCTGTTATCAGGATCTACTCTTAACTTTTTTCTACTGTTTTGCTGCTCACTTCTGGCATGACATTAAGTTACAGCTGGAATGTATTGTATATGTTCTGTGAAGCTGGGGAACACAACCAGCTGGGCGGTATCTGGGCACGTAAGTCTTCTCACAGCGATGTCAAGTTCAAGTTCACTACTTAGGTGTCAATAATACATCTGGACTCCAGATCCACAGTCTAATGTACCGTTCCTTTCCAACTGTTCAATGGAAAACTGGCTATCCTAGTCATGAAGAAATCATTGATAATATAACCTCAATCTCTTTACATATTCTGAACTTTTGTTCTGGTATGTTTTCGGTGTGGTCGTCAATCCGTTCAGATGGAAGTGGGGGCTCTTTGTCTTTTTCGGACTAAGTAACATGCACTGGCAGGAGAAGACATAGCTGGCCGTTTTCAGCAGACCAAAGTTCTTGGACTCAAACTTGTCCACTTCTGTCTAGTGCTTGACATTGTCGGAGAGCCACTCACGAAGTGTATATCAACACATCAGTTTGTGCAGATTATTTCTGATGCACTCCAAGGTACAGTGAATCACCCCCTATCTTAGAACATATGTGTTAAAGAATGACTATAGCTCATTACAAGGCATACCACAAAGTGGGTGTGCTCCACAGAGATATTTCCTTCAGGAACATCATCTTCTTCAAAGGTCGCAGCTACCTTATTGACTGGGAATGTTCAATAAAAGTCACTGGGATACCCCCGGCAGCAAGAACAACAGAAAGAACTGTGAGTTACCCTTCTTCTCCCTCTGTTTGAAGATCCTCAATATCCTGTCAGGGCACATGGCAATTCATGTCCATTAAACTTTTAGAGGACCCAGATTCCCCCCACCAAGTTTGTGATGACCTCAAGTTGTTCTTTTATGTCATGTTGTTCATGGCCAACTGCTATGCATCCACTCCCTTGACTTTGATTCACATGCAAGCCTTCTGAAACAATAAGTTCTTGTGGACTGGGGCTCTCAATGCCTTCAGCAAAGGAGCTAGCGGCAAGATAGACACCATTGGCCCCAGATGCATTCTTTGGGGCTGGAGCACACTGCATTTACAGAAGCTCATAAATGAGATAGTCATTGCTGTTTGTGTCCTATATTTTGCCCACGCAAGACTTAAACATCATGTTCAGTCCCAAGCTCCTCACTGCCAAGCAAAATTTGGAAAGCCATGAATATATGATTACTTGCTTTAGCAATGCTTTGAGGGATGAGTCATGGAGGGCAACTTCTCCTGACTGGGCTGAGCAGGAGATGGCTATCCAGTTTCAGAATACCAAGGTTATATGCAAGAAGTTGAAGATCAGTGCAGAATATGAGCATTTTGTTACCACCAGAACAGAGTACTATGACATTGACTCCAAGGAAGCTAGTGGTCATGCTGCACTCAAGGGTGCTTGCTCCTGCCTTTGGTGAAGCCCAGATCCCTGGGGATACTGTATAATTTTGACTGTAGGTTCACGTAACACGTAACAGCCAAAAAAATCCCAAGCCGCCGGTAATTTTCTTTTGATTATTCCAATTTTTTTCGATTTAATTTTGACCCAAATTTTCCAAATTGATGAACTTACGGTCATAATTATACAGTAATAATGATTTGGGTGGATGAAGAAGGATAGTGGGGAATGATCAGTGGTGTTGATGCTTACTGTGACTTCAGCCTCCCACTTTATCATTCTGGAGATTATCTACATCTCCTATCACTTGCACTTCTCTTTTGCCTTCATTTTTGGAACTCCTTCATTTCAATTGTTTGTGTTTTCTGTTCAATAAATTGGAGAGACAACAGTTATATTGTCTAGTTCTACTTTTTCTCTGATATTTTGAGTTCATGTCCTAGTACTATATATTCCACAGCTTAAACAAAGGACTCAGATGATACTATCCAGACCATTGTGAGATATCCATGTTGGAAGATGACCTCTCGATTTATGATTCATGTTCATTTTCCAGCAAAATTCCGGCAATAATTAACATCACGCCGCTAGATGACTCATTTTAAGCAATGTCTGTATCTACCAAAAGGTGAGTTCTCAGAGTTTCCTCCTCAGTACTCAAACCTGAAAGCAAATAGAACAATAAGGGTAGTCAAAAAGTCAATTCAGGGTCAATTCAGATGGTCAATTCAGTAGTCAATTTAAAATCAATAATTGATGGTTGATTCACTCAATTCTGGTGAATCGCCGTCCCGGCTCTGGAGGCAGGACAGCCTCAGAATCGACTGTCAATTCACATACTATAGTAACCAACTATACTCTTTATATTGCTTGAAACAAATTACCAAAATAAATCCTTGTTTTTCTTTGAGCTATCTGATATTGAATCACACTCAAAACATGAAGGAATCTTGGAACCAGGTAGCTCAAGTGACTGCAGCAACTTGTTGCATATGGGAGCTCATGAGTGCCCTAATTTTAGTAGCTCATGTTCAATCTGTGGCATGTATAATAGCTTCTTCACTGATAGTTAACTATTGGTTAACTAAGGAGTAGGGTATTGCGGGAATCATGAATTGAGTAAAAATTGAGTTTGTAACATCCAAGGAATAGAAGGGTGGTCAAATTGATCCATTGATTCTAGTCACGGTTCACCAGCTGGATCAACATCTGAATTGACCCAATGAATTGACCTTGAATCGACTTTTTGACTACCCTTAATGTATCAAGATTTGCCTTCATTTTCCTGACTTGCAAAATCTCACAAAAATTGTCTGCCTGCCAACTTCAAACTGTTTGGACCCAGTCAAAGTTTTACACTACCAGTTGTTTGAGATATAGTCAATACCATAAAAGACTGCAAGATTTTTTTACCATCTCTCTCCCTTCAGCAACTCTTCAATCTGACAACTATTGACCAACTCAATGCTCTTGTCAACTCAACTTTTTCAATACCGTCCGCATCCAATAGTCAATTCTATCCAGACTCAACATTTCAAATGACCCAACCTGCATTGAAGCTGCCCTTAATTGTCGCCTAAAGTACCACCATATCATACCTTCTGATAACACTGCTCTACATGCCCTTTGTAATTTGAAGACTCTGCGTGGGTGTATTAGTAGGAAAAGGATAGCCATAGAAAATGCTTTGTGGAAAGGGCTCAATGAATATCCAGAGGAGGCAGAGGCCAGGCTAAGAGTTTTGCTGGACTTGGTATGCAACATGATGTTTCTCTCATCCCTTGTCTCAATCATCCTAGTCATCCTACAGCCCTGAAATAATCACCTCCAAGTTTAGCCATGTTCAGCTCTCCAACTTTCAGACACTTGGCATTAACCGCTGGATCAATGATGAAGTTGTCAACTATTTTGTCGGCAAGTGGTGCACTGAATCTGGCACTACTCTTGGGCTCTCCTCATTTTTTGCTTCTAAGTGCCTTTTTATGTCAAATGACTTTGTTCCCCCGGAGGATGGAGTCCTGACACAAACAGACAAGGAAAGGATCTCTAGGTGGTGTTGTAAAGCCATAGTAAGTGCTTTTTGTCCCAGGTGTTTGTATGAACTCTCAGTGTTTTCTGTAGCTATTGCAGGAGCTCAGGGACTGGGATAGTGTCTTCATTCCTATCAACAATAAGCACCATTGGTACTCTGTGCGTATCAATTTCCTTGACCAGCAAATCAATATCTATGACAGTTGGAAGCCTACATGTGTTAACAATCAAAAAAAACCACCGCTCCTTAGGAAGAATGCTAAGTTGATGATGGTACATTTTCATTCCATTCATACTACTACTCTCAAATGTTCAAGTGAACCATTAGCTTTTATTATGGGTTACAGAAGTCTTAGGTAGTATTCAAGGCCAAGACATCAACCTTAAAAATAATGTGGACTGTGGGTGGATATTTGATCCCCACTTTGAGGTTTGTCTTAGACTTGCATCATAATTTTTACCTGCATCCATCAATTCTCAGGTTCATTTCCAGCCTAACGGGTATGATTGTGGGTTCACTTATTGTGGCATTTTCTACACATCTTGGAATTTTGCCAGGTCAATCTAGTGGGGATGATTGTCAGCCAAATCATCTCAAATTCACAGATAATATGGTAGGCAAATGTTTGAGGCTGGCACATGAGATGCTCTCAGATGCTGGTCTATCCTAGCAAGTACATATCTGTATATATGGCTGTACAGTGTTGTGTAAAAACAATCAAAGTGTATGTCTTGTGCAATAGATAGTAGTTGGATTTTCACTTTGGTTTATCTTGAAAGTGTTGCACTTCTCACAACATTTAGCTCACATTTTGATAATATGATGTTTGTTGTGATACATAATTAAAGGTGTACTTATGAAGATCCCACTTCCCTGGGGCTTCTTGGGGCTTCTCTACGACTTCCCTGGGCCTTCTTGGGGCTTCTCTATGGCTTCTCTACAACTTTCCTATGGCTTCCCTGGGAGACATAGATGACCTAATGTACATAGGATATCTGGAGAGACTAAAGAACCACAGCAACATGAGGCCCACTTAAAGCAAACCCTACACTTCCTACAGGCACTTCAAAGATATAATAAAGAGACATAGGAATTCACCTCAAAACCTAGGGTGCCAAGGTATCTTGGGCACCTTGGATAGCCTCTGCACCATGAGAACCTTGGAAAGCCTAGGTCAGAAGTGTTTTTCCTGATGAGAAAGGTCAGCAACCCCTCTACCTAAGGATGGACATGAGTCCGGATCTTTACAGGTGACTCACAGGTTTGACCCGTGGGAATACCCATCTGACCTGGATCTGCCGGATCCAGGTACCCATTCCCATGGGTCCGGGTCAGGTCACAGGTCACCCTGGGGATTTCCAGACCTTGTAATGTACTATATATGTACATTATAAGTACAAATACTGCCAGGAACCTGCAGGTAGACCTGTATGACCTGGATCTGCCGGATCCAGGTACCCGTTTCCCACAGGTCCGGGTTTACTGGGATCCAGACTTGTGTCCATCCTTACCTCTACCTTTGCTTGGTGAACATATGTTTTTCAATGGGTTGGAGGTTGGATAACCTTCCAAACATCGGGCAAATGGGAACAATGGACAAACAAAGTCTTCCCTTTGCTCATGCTGTTGTATCTCAAACTGCAGCGTAAAACACAGCCCTTGTGGGATGAAGCTGTTGTCAATGTTGAAGGTCAAAGATGCAAGTGTTGTCATACAGCCCAGAAACTCTCAATTTGGGTTATTTGTTCTACAAGTATGTTTTTCAATGTAATGGCCTCAGCTTGGGTCGATAACATTCTGCATGAAGTTCATACAGACCTAGTACCTGGCTCCTGGCTCTTCTGTGACCGGGACCTACCAAAGCCCAGCTGCTCACTGCAGCTACCCAACTCCTACAGTTACTGAAGAGCCATTGAGTGACTCAGACACTGAAGCTGCTAGACCAAAGAGGAGAGGAGTAACTATAGAAGATGTGGTTGACAAAGAAGTGGAGGAAAGCCAGTCATGAAAGCGGAACAGGGAAAACACCAGTCATGATGAGGAGTGGGATCCATCCACCTCAGGTGCTCAGCATACTCCTCTGGTACGGCCTGCAGAATATCTTTATACATGTTGTCCGCTTTGTTTTGGAGGAACTTTGTAAGTGTTTTATCTCCCTCCTTTCCGTTTACTGATCTCAGTATAAGGATGGACATGAGTCCGGATCTGGCGCGTGGGTACCTGCGCAAAATAAATGCAACCTGTGACCTGACCCGGACCCGTGGGAAACAGGTACCGGGATCCACAGGTCTGGCACAGGTCAACCTGCAGGTACCTGTGATCTGCCACTTTGTATATTCAACAAGATTTATGTGTGTACATTTGTCTACATTATAAACTATTTAATATGTCCCTATCACAATTACATGAATAGTTGCTTGTTAGGAGGATGAAGCAAAGTTGCAGCACCTTATAGAGAGCTGCCACTGGGTGACATGACCTTGGAACAACACGAGTCTAAAGAAACAGATAAAGCGAGAAACCAGAACACACAAGAGCACACGATATTTGGGTATTTACATGTAGGTGTGTGAAAGGTGCTATAAAACAACCTAACAAAAAACACTACCACACCTAACCAGACTATCAATATGTAAGGGAGCAAGGGCGGGTTGTCAGAGATTCCCCGAGGGAAAGTCTTGTAATATCGGATGTACGCACGCGACTGCTCCAGGTTCAAGACTGTAGCGCTAACGTGGGTAACTAAGCTTGGACAACTCTTAGAATTGAGTCGAGGGAAGCCCAGCTGGGTGTACATATGTACGAGGGAACATCGGGATGTCCGAATCAATATAACCAAACCAAAACCAATAATGCGTATGTGTCCAAAACCAAATAATCAAAACCAAAACCAATACAACGAAACTAAGATTCTCCTAGGCAAACTCTGGCTCTAGCTAGAATAGTAATCTCGAGGTTTGTCAACAACCCTAGGCAAACTCTGGCACTAGCTGCTGTGACGCCGTAAAGTCCTCAACCAAACTCTGGGCCAAGCTACAATATTGTGAGTGAACTTAATCACTAGGAACTTGTACCACAATCTTAGTGGCTTGCCTAACTTCACAGGGAAGTCGACTAAGGAACCCTCACTCTGGAGCCAAATAATTCCTTACTAGAAACCGTCCCCTCTAAGGAAGCAACTAGATTTAAGGTTGATCTGGAGTTTGAGGGAACTCACACGCTCAAGACTCGATCAGATTCTCAAGTGGGCCAAAGGAAGTTTGTGAAATTCTATTACAGGCCAAATTCCGCCGAGCAAGTAATATGACAGTAAATCAAACTCGTTGAAGAAACTATCAGTCACTCCGCGGTAAAGCGTCGAGACTGGCTAACAACTTTGTGAAGCAACTAACACTTCTCCGCGGGAACACGTAGGGAGGTGACCAGCTACTTACTAGGTGAAGAAACTAACAACCAACTCGTAGTTAAGTAGAGAAGCGTCACGCTACTAGTCCCGAGGACGTTCTATGGAGCTCACTTCCTAACATACAAATCGAGGGAAAGATCCTCTGAGGTGAAGGAACACAACCAATCTCGTACAGGGGAGGTGGCAAGTAACTTCGTGAAGTTTATTACTTTCTAAAGATAACCAAGTCAGGAGGCGTCACGCTACTAGTCCCGAGGGGACGTTCTACAGAGCACTGGTCTTAGCAGTCAAGTCGAGGGCAAGAAACTTTGAGGTGAAGGAACACAAGCAATCTCGTACAGGGGAGGTGGCAAGTAACTTTTCTTATTGAATAAATATATCTGGCTTATATACTGAGTAGAGAGAGTTTAATACAAAAAATAGATGAAACAGATACGGAGAGAGACGGAAAGAGAGTGGAACAGAGGAATCTGGCTCGGAAAGGAAACTCCAGCCTATATATGGTACACACAGTAAAGAAATAGTCCATTCTTGGGTATATATCAGAGGTAAAATATGATTTCGTGAGGATTAACATAGTTTTAGAGTGTTTTGATCCGAGCGAGGTTTCTCCGATTACTCCACAATTCTCCGGGGTCAGGAGTACCTTTACGCTTCATGATCACTCGCCGCCCGGTTTCCCTTGGGTGAGTTTCATTCTATTCCTCGGATAGTTCTGTCCATCCTGAGTGTGATTAACATTCTCTTGAGAAGACCTGTTATCTAGCTTTCCAACGACACCACTTATGATAATCTCGAGCAACTGCGCTGAGTATGTACAAGTGATTCCCGATAGTCGGCTTTAACGGATAAGACCTTCCGTGTATGATTTCTAAGATCAAATGTTTCGATTTGCCAAGGCTATCCCGGCGCGTAGCTTTCCGTAGGACCGCTAAGCATGTTTCTACCGTCCTCACGGTTGCGACCGGTGCCGCGAATAGATCTCTACGGTTTCCTCGGGATCGTTCTGGTCCATTGTTACGGACTGTAAAGTCCACATCTTAACATAGCTTGTTGGGGGTCTTAGTGCGAGGGATGCCTTCCCTCATAATTCCTTCCCTCGAGTAACGCGTTGGCTTAGTACTTATCCCGCTTCGAGATGTCCTGTAGTTTAGAGAGTATGCACTCTTGGGTATAACTAGATTGACGATCTAGCGTTGCATCTCCGGGCAGCCCAGGTATCCTCGCTAGCTTGGCTCTAGGCTACGCTTGTGGGCGTACCTTCACGGCTCGCTGAGTATTATTGTTAAGTTCTTTGCCTCGGCAACAGCTATCACGCTCGGGCTCCGTATAACTCTCTTATTGCCTTGTATAACACGTACAAAGTGTCAAAATGTACGGTTACACGCCTTAGGCCGATTTTAGGCCTAATAACGAGTCAAGGGGTTAAGCAATATTTCCAATCTACTGTACTTGACATGGTATGGAACTATATAAAGGGTACTCGAGGACCGGAGTAGCAATAAGTAATAATCCAAGAGTAGAAAAGACAAGAACAGCCAAAAGAAGTACAAGGGATGAAAAGACAATGATGGATATAAGCGGAAGCGGCGGAATGGGCATAAAGCATATGTACAATTGTAAGAATGATTGGGAATGGATTGGCGGGTTCATAGAAAGTGTCCAGTGAAGGAAAAAGTAAGACAGAAGCAAAGTGGAAGTGTATCGGAACCAGAAATGCGGCGGGAGCGGGTTATGTATTTGTAAGCGGGAAGCGTTGGCAGTCCGCATATGCCTAGGGCATGACAGTGATCAGGTGATGATCCAAGAGAGGCTGATGTGGCATGATTGTAACACCTTGCCATATGCTGGCTTCTGTAAACTAAAATTAGTGGAGTACCCAAGGTCAACCAGTTAAGAAGCACCTTGTACATGATGCAGCCCAAATCACCAAAACAAGAATGATGAACATTGTTTACATTGTCCTGAGCTTCTTCAACAAGCCCTGTGTACACAGAATTCTGCTAGAGTCTGTATAACGCGCCCTATGGGCAAAGTCCTTAAGAACACCGGTGAACACAACAAATAGGATACCATTGTGTGTATGACGGTGTAAAAGACTGACTAGACTCTTAAGTAATCATACAATACTTATGGTAATGGATTTATTATATAATTAATAATAAATAGAATGATAAGATAGACCGTTTGGTCTATCGGCAGCGTCTAGGATGACCGTATCGCCGGATACAGTCAGTGGTGATTATGGAGAGGCGGAGGCGTTACAGTCTGGCGGCAGCTGGGGAGAAAGAGGGAGGGTAGCAGCAAGTCTAAGCTTGCGCAGGCAATCAAGTAGGTCTGTCAATACAGCAAGGAGCCATTGACATATAGACACCTGTGTCAATGTCAAAGAGTGTCCTTGGTCATATTGGGCTTGGGAGCTTGTGGATTGTGCTTGAAGCATAGCAATTATTAATACATTCTTCTGAAGACAGTGTTAAATTGATGGACCCAGCAGTTTAATTTAACATTACATGACATACCACTTCTTTGTTTTTGATAAGATTGCTTGACATGAGTCTTGAGTGCCTAAGCGTTCATCTTCTTTGTCAGGAAAGGACTCTTCAGGAGATGATAAAGTGGCTGTCTTGCAGCAATCCCCATTGAGCTCTCTTTCTTGCTAACCTTTGCTTTTGCCTTAGTCAAAGCTTTCAGAGCTGTTTCCAGCTCAAGTTCCGCTGTTGCGACCTCCCACTGCTTACTTGAGATGTCAATAATCCTTCTCAGCAGCTTATCCATGTGTGCTTGCGCCGCGTCCTGAGTTTTGTATAGCTGTATAGCTTCTTCAACAACAGACTTTCCTCAAAACGTTAAAAAATCATCACAGGAGTGAGACAAAACACTTACAAGGTAATGGCTTTGTTTGGGCTTTGTGCCTCCCATTCACAACAAAGCACAGCTTCTGTAATTGGCCTTTTTGGGTATGCTGGCCTTACAAAGTTGTGGCACCTTATAGTAGTATGCTGCCACAGGGTCACACTGCCCCAGAACCTACGCCGATATGTTCTGGGTCATGTACAGGGTTGTTCCAAGGTCATGTCACCCAGTGGCAGCTCTCTATAAGGTGCTGCAACTTTGCTTCATCCTCCTAACAAGCAACTATTCATGTAATTGTGATAGGGACATATTAAATAGTTTATAATGTAGACAAATGTACACACATAAATCTTGTTGAATATACAAAGTGGCAGGTCACAGGTACATGGACCTGCCATCCTTACATTAGTCCCTTGGATGATCCCAACACAAGTCTTACATCCCATAGGCACTTTGGAACCATTCTACACTCACATCCTTTCACATCTCAAATCAACTTTCCCAGTTCGGCTGAAGGATGGCAGTACGGAGTGTATCCGCACTTTGGTTTCCAGGTTTGTAACCCATGCTCGGAGGATTCTGCCTAGATCCTTACAATCACCTCTACTATCATTCCGGCATCATTCCAATTCCATTCCGTCTATTTCCGTCATCTTATCTCTTTTTGTTATCCTCCTATCTTATCGGTTATCTTTGTCCGATGTCGTACTGCCATTGGACCTTTTGGATTACTTTCTAATTGGTTCTTATTATCTTTTGATTATATTCCCTTCCCAAACTATTGAGTATTATTGTCTTATGATTGTATTACTTACTTTGGTCTTCTGTATACGTTTCCGACTATTGTCTTTTACCAATCCAGAAGCCCCGGACTCCTAGTATATAAGTAGTACAACCTTGTACAGAAGTCCTCAGTTTAAATATCAACTTGGATAAACCAGACCTTCTGTCCAACTAAGTTCTGCCTTAGTCTATCCTTCTCCCTTCTTACTCGTTGGCCGATACATTGGCCGAATCTATCTTTGGCTCTTGAACTTTATCTTGGACTACTTGGCATGACGAGGGTCTAGCTAATAGCTATACCGCATGTCCCACTTCATCTTCAATCTCTGATATTGGTCCGAGACCTACTTTGTCAATCTATACCTTTTGGGATCTGATCAGATACCTTTGGTCTTGCACGATCTTAACACAAGGCATCCCCAATCATTTGTTGGGATACTTCCTGTATTCCACGCGCCCTGTTAGAGTCCAACACAGAGCTGCTCTGGCTACTATTGCACAAAATGCTCTATAGTCTCTGGGGTTCTCTTTGTACTTTAACTATTCCTTTCAAAACAAGACTCTGGACTTCAAAACTTTCAAACAAGACAAGACTGGGACTTTAACTTTCAATCAATCAACAACAACAACAACAAGTGCAAGGTCTCTTTCTTTGTCTGTTCAAATGCAATCCAAGTTCATTCAAGTTCTGTCAGAAGCAAAAGCACTCTGAATAATTCTGTTCTTTCTTCTGCCAGAAGCACCCTATTACTACAAGCTTGACAGCAAGCTTGTTAACCTGGGGGGGGAGGGATGCCTGCTCTTTCTGGAGGTCTCCCCTTGATTATATACCCAAGGAAGCCAAGAGTATTGGTAAAGGGAGCATGTGCTCTGCATACGAGGCTGTATGGCATCATATGGTCAATTCTATTGTGAAATTTTACATCAGACCCGGAAACAGTGAACAGAGACCGCCCCATGAGGTCGTTTCACTCTATTCAGTTCCATTTCGGATCATAGATGTTCAATCTTGAGTTCTTGGTATGTTCTTTTTCATTCATTCTTGATTGTCAGTACTTACAGTGACTTATGACTGTAAGTAAGTGTGAACCAGTAGTTCACAGGTTCTATAAGTGAGGGAGGACTTGAAGAACAATGTATCTCAGCTATTCTCGCTTCGATAATTGTCATCTAAGCCCTGCAACATTAAGTTTCATTCTAATCTTTGAAATACTGCTCCAAGGGGACAGATCTCAGTTCTATGCTGGAGCATCGGAAAACCACCCAGTATCGGGACGTCTTACCGTATTTCCAACTCGTATAAACTTGTTTCAAGGGTTCATAAAATTTCTAAGGTCTCTGACTGATGGGTATTGAAGTATGAGCATATCTATAGAAATATAGGTATGTCTCCTCCTAGTACCTACTCAAATCTCGTCTCTATGGTCGGGGGCCACATGGAGTATAAGGCGGGAGGGCAGGGGACGTCGACGGGACCTGTTCGGACTCGGTTTGACCCCCACTCTTGTCCTGTATCATCATGCTATGCAATTATTTGAAAATGAGGCATTTATCCCAACAACTGATGTAACCATGTTCTGGGACCGGAGAAGTACCCTGGATACCGGTATTTCGATGCCGTCGGATGCCTATGCACTGCTTTCGTTCGTTCTAGTGCTTCAGGGTCTCTGGTACATTTTATTTCTTGCCCCAGATTGCCCTTTTGCATGTTCTGAGTTTTATACCCTTAGTAAGGTATTATCATTCTGA
Organism: Rhodocollybia butyracea; assembly: GCA_015501585.1. Lineage (NCBI taxonomy): Eukaryota > Fungi > Basidiomycota > Agaricomycetes > Agaricales > Omphalotaceae > Rhodocollybia > Rhodocollybia butyracea. The sequence goes on from JADNRY010000243.1 coordinate 49,951, forward strand.
GTAAGCATTTCCTATGGAAGGGAAAGCTTGTAATCGAGTGCTAACTAGTGAAACGATGTAACAATCGTTCAAACGGTCTGCAACATCGAAGGTTTCATAGAAAACGGCCTCCTGGTGAGGTAGTTTCAAGTAAATCAATTATATCAAATTCAGAGGATGGGCCGAAATGGCCAATGTTTTGATATCAATGTTAGGCCGTTGTGCGCGTGAAGCGGTGGCAATACAGGCATTGTACGAGCGTGTCTGATTTGGGTTTCAGTGAACACAGCACTGGGAGAAGTCCTCCAAGTGGTATGAACACTACGTATCATGCAAGGACTATCCAGTAGTGGGCTTTAAGTCTAGTTTTAGACTCAAAAAGTCTCGGGGCGTATCACCGATAACTGCACCGGTGGTATATTTTTCAAATTTCAGCAAACCTTGCACTGAACTGATAAGAACCGTCTCACCGGTGCCAGTTCAGTGCAGTTATGCGGTTTTGAACCGGTTTGGCAATAACCCGGTGCAAACTGGTGCGGAACCGGTGAAAACGGCGGTTATACCAGTTTCAAAACATCATATACCCTGTAGTGTTGCCTAATAAGATAATCTCTACTTATGAACAGTCTATAAAGGTATTCTTACATTAGTATAAAGTAAATTTGATGCGGTCATCAAGATTTTGATTGTATACAGCTCACAGGTGCCCAAATCAAATGTGGCACATGGGCGCCTGTGAGCTGTATACAATTAAAAATTTGATTACCAGATCACATCTACTTTACAATACATAAAGTCAGGCTTGAAAAACACAGTTAATAAATTATTTTCATTATGTAAATTGCACCGGTTGACCACCGGTTACCACCGGTTTTGATCAGTTATGCAAATTCTTTAATTTCCAAGAACCGCAAACCACTGCACCAGTGCAACCTTTATTTACCCTCACCGCGGTTCAGTGCAGTGCGGTTGTCGGTTATCCAACGGTTTGTGCACCGCACTTTAAAACCCTAAAAATAACCATGCAAACTAAGTGTGTTTTATTTTACTGGATTGTTAGAAAATTAGGCACCTAGTACAACTTCTAAGTTACATCAAGTTTATATAGATACTAAGGGAAATTGTTAAAAACCATGAACTAGTTCAACTCGTGACACTTTACATACATACTATGCATACTGATGTCAAAGATACCCACAATATGACAAGGACTAAACTGATAGTTAGCCAGTGCTTCATGTTAGAGTGAGCTAACAATACAACATATCTCCAAGTTGATCCAGAGAAGTAATCTACTGAGTTACTCAGGGCCCTTAACACAAGGAGTAGTTAGCTACCATATAGGCATGGGCAGCTACCCGACCTGAACATAGGTAGTGGGTAGCTACCATAGCCAGGGGTGGGTAGCTACCACATCAGTGTGGGCAGCTACCCAACCTTAGCAATGTAGTGTAGCTGCCATAGCAAGGGGTGTGTAGCTACCGCATAGGTGTGGACAGCTACCTGACCTTAGCATAGGTAGTGGGTAGCTACCACATAGGTGTGGGCAGCTACCCAACCTTAGCATAGGTACTGGGTAGCTACCACATAGGTGTGGGCAGCTACCTGGCCTCAGCATAGGTGGTGGGGAGCTGTGTAACGCCTCCGCCTCTCCATAATCACCACTGACCGTATCCGGCGATACGGTCATCCTAGACACCGCCGATAGACCAAACGGTCTATCTTATCTTTCTGATTATTATTAATTATATAATAAATCCGTTACTATAAGTATTGTACGATTACTTAAGAGTCTAGTTAGTCTTTTACACCGTCGTACACACAATAGTATCCTATTTGTCGTGTTCACCGGTGTTCTTAAGGACTTTGCCCATAGGGCGCGTTATACTTTTTTGAACATCAAAAAATTACTATTGTGTGAATAACACAAAGCTATTAGTTTAACAAGCTAAAAACAGTTATACTACCAAGTATAACAACCATTATTCCAACTCACAAACCCGCTCCATTTTTCCGTCCCGCTATATCATTTGCTGTCTCAATGACCTCTCGAAATCAATCAGAGAAGTCATATCGGAGCGTGCACGATCGCGCACCTTCCATTTGTGGTGACGTGTCACCACAATCAATCTATTCAGTCGCATCAGCGACTCATTCTGTGCGTGCGTCTGAAGGACGGCACTACAGGCAGGACAAAAGTCCACCTAATGAACAGTATATGACTATTCATAAGAAACGGCCGACCCGAGAGGGTTTAAGTGAGATTTCTTCTGCGCTACGAGATGTAGCGGCATCACTTGACAAGAGTACACAAGTACTCAATCGTATTCTCAATATAACTGAGAAATGGGATGCATCTAGCATCCGATCTAATGAAGAAAGATCTTCTTCATCGAGAAACAGCAATAGAATCACTATTGCTGCACCCACACCGAGACGGCCTGCCGTCACACCGCCGGTATTGCACAATGCAGGCACCATCTGTTCCTACCGAGGCAAACAACTTGGTACGCCAATGGCGTGAGACTGTGCCCAAGGCACCGTCAGTCCAACAATCACTGTTGGACAAACAGTATTCACAAGGGATGACCAAGTCACCCCGTCATGTTCCTGTATTCCGACAGGAATACGCACCAGTGTCAGTAACTATACCGACACCCATCTACACATCCCGCATGAGACAGAGTCCCAATGCGGAGGCAGCGTCTCTGACACTGCGAGGTCCCAGGCCATTACCGGTGACCAAATCTTGCTCACCACAAAGCACGGTGAACATTAAAAGTGAACCAAAGTTACCTCGTAACTTCAATCAGGTAGTAGCGATACCACCACAGGAAAGTACAATGTTACTTCCCTACTGCAAGGGCGCCAATGGTACCCAATATTATTACACCTCCAGTAGTTGTACCAAACACTACTGGAAATCATTCCAGTATGGGACCGCAACACGGTACCCTTCCGGTAGTTCCTACTACCATATCCATTGCCCCGGCGACACAAAGTGTTGCCCTCCGGTAGTACACACTACCGTAAGACTGCCCAAATTGCCGCCCAGCAATGCGCCAGAGCCAAGTTCAATGCCAGTACCAACGGTATTGGCCGAGTTGCAACCACAGCCGCTTCCGTTGGGAGTAGCTAAAGATTGGATGAGTTGCATAGCGATTCAACGCCAACATAACACCAGTCTCTGAGATTTCGGATTTGTGCCATCTGGGCTTCCCGACCAAATGGTGGGATATAATGTCGACGGAATACCCGTTGATAAATTGACTACTCCCAGAGAAATCTGGGATCAATTTTACATTCCACCCGCTGAGTCCTTTTCAGGACCAAGCAATAATGCTGGAGCAAAAGCGCCTAGCAAAAAATCCCATGAAGGGGGAGGAAGCACAAGAGTGCTAAATCCAAAGGCCGCAAACGCAGGCCATGGTCGGATGAATCATCTGACTCTAGTGATACCGAGTCAAATACTGACTCTTCGTCTGATGCCTCTTGGCTAGACAAATTTGCTACCCGTAAGGGTAAAATTACTCCTAATGAGCACCGTAAAATACTGCATCTAAGATGCAAGAAACAACAGGTGACGACAAACGTCGTTCCCGATGGAAACACAAGGTACACAAAGTGTACCGTAAACAAATTCGAGATAAGGTAGGGAATCCTATCCCTCCCATTGAGAGCTGTAAAGCTCTTAAAGTTCCATCTCCGGAGGTCTATGACGGATCTCCGGATGTCGATGTCTTCGAGCGGTGGCTAATGTCACTTCTCCAATGGATGGTAGTCAACCGCATGTGCGGTGACGATTACGATGCTACACAGACTGCTGTGCTTGGCATGTTTCTAAAGGGCAAAGCCCTTGACTGGTATAACGACAAAGTCGCTGGTATACACCGCACTGTCCTTAAGTGGACATTTGAAGGCGCCATCATTGGTGTCTTTGATCGTTGCATCCAAGCAACGACCATTCATCAAGCTGCACGGCAGTTTGACCTTATTGAGTATTCACCCGATACGGGTGTGAGGGATTATTATTCCTCACTTACACAATGGGCATCACGGATGCTCCAAACACCAGATGATTTGATTGTTGCATCCAAGCAACGACCATTCATCAAGCTGCACGGCAGTTTGACCTTATTGAGTATTCACCCGATACAGGTGTGAGGGATTATTATTCCTCACTTACACGATGGGCATCACGGATGCTCCAAACACCGGATGATGCAACAATGCGGAAACGGTTCATTGAGGGATTACCCTTCAATATTATCAGGCAACTCACAAACGAGGGGATCGTTCCGGAGGATGCCAAATTAGAAGTGATGGTCAGAGCCGTCACACGCATTGAGGACCACACGGCCCTCACTAAATATTATGTCTCTTCTAGGAATAGAGACGATGAACTTGAATCATCAGAACACCCCGATGAGTCGGACACCGAGAACATTAAAAATGTTCTTGAGCCAATCGAGGAGGACACCTCCTTAAGTATCGGAAAGGATGAACCTTCCGAATGATTTATTGGGTTATTCCGACGCCCAGGTAATATGCCTTACCTGGGCATCACTACTTATCCTCAGCCCGGATTCTCACTGAGAATCCTCATTAAGCAATACTCGGAAACTTCCGAGTCTGCGCGTTGAACATTCGGACATTTCCGAATCAAATCATACTCTAGTGGTACGCCCCACTACCGTTTGATTCGGACAGGTCCGAAAATCTGATGCGCCGCATCAATTAAATCCCGTACTTGATGCGGGAGCATTCTATGTTAAACCAAATTAGAAATGGTTTGGATGGTTATGATGTCATTACCATTTTCGATTCACATCCCTGATGTTAATCTGGTGGGGGAGGGTGTAACGCCTCCGCCTCTCCATAATCACCACTGACCGTATCCAGCGATACGGTCATCCTAGACACCGCCGATAGACCAAACGGTCTATCTTATCTTTCTATTTATTATTAATTATATAATAAATCTGTTACTATAAGTATTGTACGATTACTTAAGAGTCTAGTTAGTCTTTTACACCGTCGTACACACAATAGTATCCTATTTGTTGTGTTCACCGGTGTTCTTAAGGACTTTGCCCATAGGGCGCGTTATAAGCTGCTGCACTGCATAGGAGTGGGAAAATTGACAATGGGTGTAGCTACCCAGCTTCAGCATAATTGGTTTGTCCCAGTACATATGGTCCCATGTTAACATAGATGGTGGGTAGCTACACAACCCCCATCAGGAAAAGAACCTTTTCCTGAGTTGCTTTAAGTCTATGGTACTTTTCCTGATGCCAGCATAGCTGGGGGGAGTGGTTAGCTACACAGCCTCAGCACGGGTAGTTTGTCCCATCACAGAGGTGGTGAGTACATACTGTGGGTGCATACTCCACATGTTAGCATAGGTTGTTGGTTCTACCACATAAGCAGTATGTACATGCTAGCTGCACAACCTCAGTATAGAGGCTGAGTGGTGTGATTTTTATAATGCTGGTAGTTACCATGCTGGTAGTTACCAATGGAATATATTTTACACACAGTGCAGCTACTACATGTCAGATAGGTATGCAAGAGCCAAGATAAGGTCCCAAAATGATTTAAATTGGGCCACACAAAAAAAACTTCAAAATGGCTGGTAGCTACCAGCAGGGACCCCGGCCACCTGTGACATGTCACATCTTGGTAGCTACCATACCCCCCCCCCCTTCCCCCACACCCTTAGCTACTGCACCTCAGCATGGTATCTACCGGACACCACCATAGAAGGTGGGTAACTACCGTGCCTTAACATAGAAGAGGGTTAGCTAGCAGCCCCCACCATAGGAGGTGGTTAGCTACCGAGAATGGAGGGACCACACCTCAGCATAGGAGAGGGGTAGCTGCCAGACCATAGGAGGTGGATACCAGACCCCACCATAGGAGGTAGCTACCTTAGCTACTGAGAATGGAGGGTGGGTAGCTACTGCACCTCAGCATAGTAGAGGGGTAGCTGCCAGACCACACCATAGGAGGCGGATAACTACTGGACCCCACCATAGGAGGTAGCTGCCTGGAAAGGATTTTTTCTTCTCAGATTTTAGATCTCATCTCATTTTACAGAACAGGGCCTAAACACTTTACAGCAGCAGCAACTAATTGACTCTCCAGAGGGTGTACCTACTCCACTGCCAAATGATGTCATCCCACCACCTCCTAGAACGGTATCACTTTGTCTATTAGGAGAGGGCTAGAGCTGACAGTGCCAATAGCAGAAGTGGACACACCATCATGCAATGGATCATTGGAGTCCAAGAGAAAATTCCCCAAACCAGAAGAGAGTATGTTAGCCATTGCTGCAACAACATTACCAGATGTTGGACTAGGGATATGAGAGAGACACGGAGTCTATAAGAGCAGATACTATCAATATACAGATGGATAAGAGCTCCTGCCTGTGGGAATATGAAGCTATAAGGAAAATACTGACTAAGCTAGAGGTGATATAAGATGACACTCCAACACACCCCCATGGTTGATGGTACAAAATTGGAAGTCCATGGTTATGGGAGTGTTCATATTTGTATCAAGGCAAACTGGAAGAAGGATGCTTTCGCGATTTCATTGGCATCTTGTTGGCATGTTTCTGACAGTCCATCTGATTTCTTTTCTGTGTCAAGTTCTCTTACTCATAGCTTTTCCATTATGTTTTCTGATAGGAATCTATGCTGTTCAAAAGTGGGAATAATTCAACCGAGCTCCACGCGCATTGAGTTTGCTCCGCGCAAATTCAAATCAGTGATGGCTCCGCGCGCGAATTCAGACAAGTTGACTGCTCCGCGCGTGCATTCAAGCAAGTCATTACTTCAAGTCCCAGAGGTGCCCAGTCAGGTCAACAGTAATAATATAGCATATTTACTAGGTTTACAAAGTCTTGAAACCTAAATTATTCATTATTTATTCATATATTTATCTTTTTGCTATGGACTTGTCGAAACTGTTTCTGGGTTCCAATGGTTTGTTGCCATAATGCCATACTTAGTGCCGTATTAAAGATATGATATGATAGTAGATATGATGCGATAGTAGAGATAGTAGATATGATATGATGCAATAGTATAGATAGTAGATATGATATGATAGTAGATAATGATATGATTTGATCGACGGTGCATCAAGTGGTCAGATGATGTCCGGAAGTCCCTGGTTCGATTCTGCAAATTGGCATTGTGATATTTTTTTTTAAGTCTCTTACTGTTTTCTGGACTATTTAATGTTTTTTGACCTATACTTGGTTGTTCCAAGGTTTTATAAGCTTGTTGAGCTGACTGGGCACCCTGAGAAACCCCCGGGAAACAACTTGCTTGAATGCGCGCGGAGCAGTCAACTTGTATGAATTCGCGCGCGGAGCCATCACTGATTTGAATTCGTGCGGAGCAAACTCAATGCGCGCGGAGCTCGGTTGAATTATTCCCACTTTTGAACAGCATAGGAATCCTTGCTTTCTGGTACCATCTCAGATCCATAAAGAAACTCCTTCTTGGCCAATATTTCCCTTTACTTTGAGTTGGTGCGCATTTATTTATGTCTTGTGAAATTATTTGCTCTTCTCCACAAACTCCACCTATGGTTGCTATGAATGCTGTTATTATCAATGATTCTCCATCTTGTTATTCACCACGCTCATCTCAACCTTCTTGTCACTCTGATGATTCCAACCTTTTGCAATCTTTTCATGAAGCTTCTAATCATTCTGTTTCTGGGGGTGATGATAGTGTATATTCCCCTTCTTTGACACCTTTTCAGATTCTTCTGTTATGTTGCCTACTGTTGATACTTTGCCTTCTTCAAACATTGCTGGGCCTGATTTTACAGATGATGAAGTTGATTTTGTTCCTTCCTACATTCCTTATAATCCACCACCATTGTCCTATCCTGTGCCCGACTATATCTACTCTGCACCCTGTGCTCCAGTTCCCAATTTCCAGCTACATTATCCTTCTGATGTTTGGCAACAACCTCCTATACATTGTTCTCCAGCTGCCTACTCTCAACCTCAATATTGTTCACGACCTACAGTTATTCATTCCACTTACCCTTTGTCTCACCCACAGTATTTTTCTGATTCTTTGCAACCTCTTCTGCAACCTCCTTCATTCCAGTAATCATTACTCCTTGGGTCATCCTCAGACTTTACCAACTGTTTTACTTCAATTTTGCAAGTTTTTTCACCATCCCTCTCTGCATGTTTGTGATTTGGCTTGTTTTATTCCTGATTTTCACCATTCTCATTCCCCTCATTTCCCTCCTACTGAATGGTTTGATTCTACTTGTTTATACTATTGTCATTGCCCATTCACTGATTGTCATTATGGGGGTGTTCATGGGGGTATCATATTCACTTTTCCCTTTTTTGGACTGGGTTACTTATGCATGTGCCAATTATTCCATCATACAATGCTGACTCTGGTTTCACGGTGAGGTACATAGTTATGAAAGTGAGTATGGTCATGAATGACATGACATTCCACAAAACTGTGGATGAGAAGAAACTTGGCAAGAGGTGATTACAGATCTGTGATTAAGCGGTAAAATACCGGACACAGGATGGTCAAAGATACGAAGTGAGTTGCCCAAGATGCAGGTGAATGTATTATCCAAAATAATTATCTACTTGTTATAACAAGTCCAGAGATTTTACAATTATTTATTGTTAGTAGCAATTGATATGAATGACAGGTGTTCTATAGTTGAATTCCGATCAAAGATTCTCATGTGCATATGGCAGAGTAGTTCTGCTGCTGCCACGATGTTATTCTGGTGTTGATCAGGAGGTTACTGGTTCAATCCTGGCTGGTAATGTTCTATTATTTCTCTGTTTTATTAAAAGCTTGGTGGGCCTGGGTTAGCATTTGGCGCCGCCATAGGCGGCTTGCATGAAGTGCAATGTTAGGGTTAGTGGTTTGGGTTAGGGCTTGGCGCCGCCACAGGCGGCTCGCGTGCAGCACAAAAGTTAGCAGTTAGGGTTTAGGGTTAGGCGGCTTGCACAAAGCGCAAAATTTAGCGGTTAGGGGTTAGGTATATTCTGCTAGTGTAAACAAGGCTTTAGCATGCCTGCCGACAACTTCCCGGCTTGTGGGACCCCCTCAAAGGGGAGGGGAGGGAAGCGGAGGCAGGCCCAAAGTTTATGTGCCTGCGGGATTACAATAGAATTATTATTATGCTGTCTTGTTATAACAATAAATAATCATACAATGTAGTTACTTATAATAACAAGTAGATAATTATTATATCTGTGTCCTGAGCTCCAAAATTGAAGTAAGAGTTTCATAATAAAACACACACTACTTGAAACAATGAAAGGGCAGCGGATGGGAAGAATGTTTAGAATGGAGAGAAAGAAAGTGGCAAGGAAGTGTGATGATGTGGCTCTTCTGTTGTTGTTAGTTAAATGAGGTTTGCCGGGGCCAGCTGGACCCTGCCCTTAAGATCTTGTGATAACCATGTTCAAAAAGTCTCAGTGCTTGTTGGTCACTTGCTCTCGACAGTATTCGCCACTGCTGTTCAACATTCAGCCTCAGTACACAGTACTCAGGCCAACCGCTGCCACTATATATTGTTGATTAACTACCCAGCTCTCAACTTGAAGGCAACCGCCCATGCATATCCTCCCAGCCCACAACTCAAATGGAACATCTCATTGAGGCAAGTCTGGTTGGTAGCAGCACATGGCCCTTGGGCCACATATAGGTGAGTTGCAGGCCTGCCATCACACTTTACCCACATGGTCCTTAGCTTTTGTTATAGTGAGTCTATCTACAGTTGGACTGTCTGGACTCTGAAACCCTTGACAACCACATCTACCAAGCCACTCAACAATCATTCTCAATGACCATTCTTGACAACCATTCTTGACAATTGTTCTTGTGCTACCCCTTGTTATTGCTATTCCAACATGTATGTGTTCCAACTTTGCCCCAGCTTCAAGCCTTCTACATGCTGATGACATTTGTTATAGCTCTTTTGTAGTTCATTGTTGCTATCAAGGTACATATGTATGTGCTCGACTCTGCTCCCCACTTCTACAGACTGATGTCGCTCTTTCTTATAGTGTCCTTCATTCCTGCTAAGATACATGCTCAACTTCTCTCCTGCTTCTACAATATGCATCAATGGCATTTACTACCACTTTTTCTTATCTAACCGTATATTAAGCAGATGCCTCGACTTCATGTACTGCTGTTTGTCTTTGCCCCTTTTTGGTTAGTTCACTTTTATGCAGACCATGAAGACAGCAGTGTTTGTTCCCCACTACAGCACCTAACGTTTTCCCGTCTGCCGGCAATAATCAATGACTATGTGAGTCCTCAGTGCCTCAGCAATCAGTATTCAAGTAACGCTGCATATTGAGCACAAATCAAGAGCAGAGGTTTGCTATGATTATCCATTTTTGCTGCACAGCAGCACATCATAAATGATGATGTTTTTTGTCAGTATCGCCCAAAGGTTTCACCTTCGGTTTCTCTGTCAACTCTTCTTCAAACAACCATGTCTTCTCAATCTATTCTTCCTTCTGGAGTTTACATCCATGGACTATTCACTCTCACAGGTGGTGTCTGTCAATCCTCTCCTGTAGTCGGTCAACCTTCCAAAGTGAACTATTTTATTCATTGGGATACTGTCATCAAATGTGGTGAAGCTAGCCAGCCTGAAACTTCATCAGCAGGAATTCCAGCTGCTATTTTTTTTATACAGCAATTGGTCTCAGAAATCAGTACCTATTCTCCCGGATGACACAATTGCTTTCATTTCTGGAAAGCTTGCTGTTTTCAGAGCAGGCCAGCCTGCTCAGATTGATGCCATTGCTGTTGTTGCTGTTCCTGGAGATCCCAGTCTTCCTTCTTATGAAACTCAAGTTCCTCTCTTCTATCCTATTGTATGTGGTGTGGGATATGTTGTGGACCATAGTTTTCCAACTTCCCAATACTATTCCATGTTCCTTCTTACTTGCTGTCAATGAATATGTTGGTGAGAGCACAAAATCTTTTAATATTTGGTACATTTGCCATATGCTTCATTCATTTTGATGGATAATGTTTTTTGTAGTGGTGTATTCTCTGAAGTGAATGGATATGGCCGTTGGAAAAATACACCTCTTCCAATGTTGCGCTCTGGTATCGTGTTTGCTGGTCATTGCTATTCATTCAATTGGAATGAATACATTCTCCACCTCAACATGCACAACATCACCTTCAACATCATGCTGCCAACTTCCTTGCCTCAACAACCTGCTTCATCAACTTCCTTGCTGAAAACTGAGGGCAGTCTTGCACGTAAGAGAAAACATCAGACAGCTCTGGATCTTGCACAGTAAGTTTTCAGATGATTAATGTGTTGGATAATAAAATAGAACACGATATTACCACTCGGGATAATATATAGCACAACGGCAGAATAGAGTGAAAAGCACAATATATTCCGTTTGCCCCCTGCAGCACTGAGAGAGGGGCAATCGGATGAGGTAGCGTATATCTAGCTACTGCTTATATACTGGTAATGGGGGTGATAGGAAATAAGTACGTGTAAGTACGTGTCAATAATGAGTGTGAGATAACTATGAGCTTGATCAATCATAACAATGATACTGATATCTTGTGATATCTAACATAATGTGATACTCCACTTAAATTTTTTTAAGTGACGAATCATCAGCAATGGTTGCTACAAGTTCATCTGGCACCTCTCAACTCACAATGCTTGGCACACCCCTCTGTATGTGCAAACAACGCCTCTCCCTTATACACAAGGATCATATCCTTACATGGGTCTTCCTCCCACTTCATATGTCCATACATAGATTATACAACACCACCTCCCTGATCCAAAATAGTCCTGCTTCTCAGGAGTCTACTTCTGAAAGTATGATTGACACTGACGCCGGTGGTTCTACCAGTGAATCGTACGTGTATCTGCATGTTTTGTGGTGAACATATAGTCAACCACTGCTTCTTCATAGTCCACTGCCTTCCACCACTGGCGCACTTGTTCATTGAAGAAAGCTATGTAGGTTTTGTCTATCTTTGTAACTGTACATGTAAAATTTCATCTTACTTTTGTAACATATTGTTGTTTCCTTACATTGTTTTCTTTTGTAACATTAGCCTACTGTTTTAGTATTATCTTACCCACTTTTGTACTATTATTCGCTTTACTTTTGTAGTATTATCTTACCCATGTTTGTACTATTATTTGCCCCACTTTTGTACCATTATTCACCTTACTTTTGTACCATTATTCTTTATTTTTGTACTATATTCCCGGATTTTTGTACTATTATCCTTGACTTTTGTACTATGTATTCTCGTCTTTGTAATATCATCGTGTTCTCAATCGACTTTGACATGCTATCAACTTGGGTGATTGGTCCCATTTCCACTCTGCATTTTACTTGGGGTGCTGTACATGGCCAACGAGAATCCAACGGCTTCTGCTGTGGTCCTAAAGGAAAATATGTGAATGCTGTCTCCTGTCTACCTCCTTTACCTTCAGAATACAATGTTTTCATCCAGCATCCTCTGATCTCCAGTCAGTCTTGGATGCTTAATCTCATTTTTTCTTTTGCGGCCCTTGAATCACTCAAGAGTTCCCTAAATTTTCACCTCACATACCAGCATTTGTGGCCATGCGAGGCAAAATTTACCATCGGGTTTGGCCTACTCATGCTAAGTCTGCTGTCTGATGGCTTCTTTACAACAGTTTCATGTCCAATGGTACTCCCCATGCTGGATTAGCAAATTCCCTGCCTCCTTCTTGGATAGCTGCGGTCAAAGCTGCACTCGAACGTGTTAACCCGTTAGTGGTGGCACTGAAACAACTTGGGCATACCACCACCCATGTGTTCCACCGTCTCACTTTCCATTCAGGGGTCTGACGCCAGTCCCAAAATTGCCACTATCATGAACTACAAAAACACTTCATCTGGAGCTCAGGACACAGATATAATAATTATCTACTTATTATTATAAGTAACTACATTGTATGATTATTTATTGTTATAACAAGACATTGCACAATAATAATTCTATTGTAATCCCGCAGGCACGTAAACTTTGGGCCTGCCCCGCTTCCCTCCCCTCCCCTTTGGGGGGTCCCCCTAGCCGGGAAGTCGTCGGCAGGCATGCTAAAGCCTTGTTTACGCTAGCAGAATATACCTAACCCCTAACCGCTAAATTTCGCGCTTCGCACAAGCCGCCTTTGGCGGCGCCTAACCCTAAACCCTAACTGCTAACTTTTGCGCTGCGCGCGAGCCGCCTGTGGCGGCGCCAAGCCCTAACCCAAAACACTAACCCTAACATCGCACTTCGCGCAAGCCGCCTACGGCGGCGCCAAATGCTAACCCAGGCCCACCAAGCTTTTAATAAAACAGAGAAATAATAAAACATTACCAGCCAGGATTGAACCAGTAACCTCCCGATCAACACCAGAATAACATCGTGGCAGCAGCAGAGCCACTCTGCCATATGCACATGAGAATCTTTGATCGGAATTCAACTATAGAACACCTGACATTCATATCAATTGCTACTAACAATAAATAATTGTAAAATCTCTGGACTTGTTATAACAAGTAGATAATTATTAAAAGCGTGTTGGATAATGAATTTTGGTCATGGTACTAACCCTCTTGCATCCATAAGTATAAGTTCCAGATGAGCTCAGTATCTGAGAGTTCCAACATGATCAGAACGTGAATGAAGACATGAAATCTTTGCTTTCAGTTCTGCCAAGGTTCTGCCTTCATACCTGTGATTTTTTTAAAATGTGAGATATCTGCTAAAGTTTTGTGAAGGCATGAAAGCCTCTCAAAATTTGTCATAATTTGTCAACCTGATTTCTAAGTTTTCGTGATTTATTTTACCTGGTATTCCAATTACATGAATTATTGAAATCATGCAAATTTGTAGAATTGTTCAAATTTATATAAACTTAGTAGGCTTCTCAGTACTTTTGAAATCTCATTCAAAATTATGACATATTTTCCGGGGAGAGTTTTCCAGATGTCATAAGTCACTTAATGCCACAGATCAACTCCCAGCCTGCCGCTCATTGTTGCTGACCGTATTTGGGTCCTAGGGGTAAAAGATGGCCTAAAGCCCACCTGCCCACAAAGTGTCTGAATTATACTTAATTACAGGGTCATGTGGGAGCATCCTTTGTCTTATTTGTAATTCAAAGCTTGGGCCTTTGTTATTGTTCAGTGGCCAGCTGTTCGGTGGACACTGCCTTCTTTTTCTCTTGCCACCACCACCATCCATCCACTATCTCAAGTTCACCAACACCATCTGCACCTGATGAGATTGAAATATTAGGTTAGTCAGTATAATAATACGGAGATTTCGACAACACCAGTAGAGTGGCAAGTTATCCGACTGCCTTACTACACAAGATGGACTTGCCCATATCTTTATTAATTCATATGTTCTGGCTTGAGCGTTCCTGCACGTTTAGGAATTTTTGTTTAAATAGGATTGTTTAACATCAACGTTTAAAGAATTTTTTACGGGATAGACTGCGTTTGATTTACTGGTTTAACTACCTCTTTTTAAAGTACAGTAAACAAACTACTGTACAAGAACGTGAATCTAGTCCAATTGGCAATATCTCATTTAAACAAAGTTTTTAAACATGTTCAAATGATGTTGGACATGTCCAGCTGTGTTTGAAAAAATATAGATCCGGATTCTTAATAGGTGACCAAGAGGAAGACACTGAGCATCAATTCTTGCAGTGAACGGCTATAACGGGGAAAAAACAAGAGAGTTTAGCCCAGAAGGTCTATACAGACGGTTCGGGATGCAAAAGTAAAGTACTTCTAAACCACCCTGGAGGCTACCCTACGGTACTAACTCAGATCCTTAGGTCACCACACCACCTTTGATTCAAGGGGAATTGGAGTACTACTGGAGTTACACCTCCTTTGAAACTATGGGGATGAGCTCAGCAAAATGGATGTTTAACCAGCCTGCATGGAAAATTGGTAATTCAACCTACCAAGACACCATCTAAGATGGAATGGCATCCAAAATGTCCCGCTCTGTTCAGTAATAGCATGGGCCCCAGGGCACTGTGGTATAGTTGGACATGGGGCAAAGAAAGCCGCCCACGGAAATAGTAGCATGCAGGCGGATCTGCTAAGTGAGGTATTCCCGGAAAGTATATCTGCACTGAAACAAGAGCTCTAGAAACAATTAATGGGATGTTGGGAGAGCTAATTTAGCAGGAATGGGATTCTATTTTCTTAAAGAATCAACTTTATTTATGATCGTGTACTTTAAGTACTTACTACTTATACAACTACTTATACAACTACTTAAGAACTATAAAATTCCTTAAGACAATGAAATCACTTTGGAAGAGGAGTGTTCAAAGACAGCAATCATCTTAAGAAATTTTTAAGAGAGTTGGTTCTTAAGAGTACTCTCAAAACTCACCAGTGGACACAAGAATGCCAAGGTTTGAGGTAAGATCTTAAAGGAGTGTTTAAGAACAATTTCTTAAGATTAGAAGAATATTGTGAACTCACATCAAAGACATTGACCTTAAGGAATTTTTAAGGAGGGTATTTCTTAAGAGCGCTCTAAAAACTTGCCTCTCTTGCTCTTGCCTATTTTGCTATCAGAGTCACCTGGCGCCACTACAGCACACAAGTCAATCTTGAACCGAGAAGGCGCGTCAATGATCTGTGAGTTGAACATCTGTTACTCAAGTAGTACAGACACCACACCAAGTGGTAGGCAGGGCCCAGGAGTGACAGACAGAGGATCGGTTGAGTTGATGTGGCGCAACGAGGTTGGAGGATGAAAGAAAGAAAGAAAGAGGCGAAGTGGGGTAGTGCCCATTTGCATCAACCATGTGATGGGTCAAAGCACTGGCTGTTGGACTAGGGCACTCGGAAAATACAATACTTAAGAGTCGGCATGAGCTTTGTCCGGTCTCCTTTTGTCTTTTCAAACAATAGACAGAAGTAAGTACTTTTAAATGCTTGACCACCTGCGGGCCGTCTTCTTCTCTTTCAACTCCCTGCCCAACTCCTGCCTATGTATCATACTTGATGCTCAAAGTGTTGTTATTGGGCCCGCGTTATGGTAGCGCTTGGAAATGACATTAACCTCTTCGGCATGGGCCAGTCACACCTTTTGTCTATTGTTTGAGCACTCCTTTGTCTTTCCAAACAATAGACAACAGCACTATTAATGCTCAACCACTCATTGGATTGCTGCCGTTTCCCCCCATCCCTCTCGCCCTACTTGTGAAGATAATTCTTGGATTCAGCGCGCCAGGCTCGCATGTGGTTGGGAGCCAATGGCATGATATGTTGTGGGACAGGAAGAGGCAGTGGGCTTCTTGCTCAAAAGGTGCATACTTTTTATTGCTCTTAAGAAGGAAGTAGGATTTTTTCCTTAATGAATGTTTGCGCATGGCAAAACAATTTGTTAACAGCATTGTTCTTAAGAATAAGTAAAGAGTGTTAAGAAATAAAGTATCTTAAGAACTATTTGGTACTACTTATATTGTACTAGGTATGAGGAAATACCATGGGAGACATTAAATACTTAAAGAATACTTATAGGTTCTCTTAAAGTATATGATCATAAATAATGTTTATTCTTTAAGAACGATTGAATCCCACTGTACAATTTAGATTTAGTGCATCACCACGCTACAACAAATTATCATCCATGTCCCAATTTTGCAACACCTTGCATTTCTATGAACGGGTGAAACCTGAGGGCATACCCGTCAGAGAGGAAGTACAAATGGGACAGGCATATTGCTTTGTCTAGGGGGGCAAGGAGAGAAAGTATGGCGACAAGGTATTCTTTTTTTGAATCCTTGTTTATTGCTTTTTCCCGTAGGATATAGTAGGCATTACTCTATGACATATTTGTGTGTTAGATAAAAACATATATCTGATTCATTGGATATGACTTCGCATGATCATGAGGCGAGACTCGATGTAGTCGCGAGATTATACACTCCATGTCATAATGCCATGGCACAGGGAGTGTAGTGGGGTGTTATAGCGGGTACTGTAGGGGGGTGTAAACAATAAAGGAAATATAATGTTTCGTACTGCCTGTACCCGTCTTCTGGTTCCTCTTTGTCTGTCTCCACTCCTTCTCTTTCACTTCTCTTTATTGTCTTCCTTCGTGATTGGGGGAAATACCCCAAAGATATGGCAGACGTGAGACTCAAATTACAGAACTACAGGTGGGGGTAATGGAGATGGATCCTGAGCCTCGGCAAACATCCTTGCCTTTGGAGTGAAGGTCGCCACCTCTCCATTGAGAGCACCACCATAACCAAAGTAGGGAGGGAAACCGTAACCACACAGTATCAATTTACTTCAGCCTGGCCAAAGTATACCGTGAAATACAACCTCTCACCAGTCCACTGGAAGATATTCTTTCAGTGCCAGATAACCCAATCAGAACTGCGAGATTCTGAACAAAAGGACATATTTTGGGCCATCTTCGAAACTAGTAATTTTGCAGCGTACTTCAATCAGTCCAAAGTAGAACAATAAGCATGGTGAACATTCATAGACCAGTCAAAATATCTTCTTTCATGGGTCGGTACCAGCGACTTGGTTTTTGATTGGCCAATCTTTCACTGAAACACATTCTTTAGATCCATAGATGAAGGAAGATAACTTCATCAATCAGCGTGGTGTCACAACAGCAACAGCTTCGGCAACGGCGCTAGTGATTCCTATGGTCAGGAATTGCATATCAGTTGATGTTCTGTTGGGCATGACCAAGCTCATTCGTTCGAAGTCAAGGAGTGTAGCTCGTCGCGGTTCTGTTCTCATTCCTGCTAGTCCTTCCCAACGCAGAACGATGAGCTGGAACAAGTCTCGTTCCGGATTTGTACCCTGTATGATTCAAGGAATAGTTCAGCACCAAAGTAAGAAGGGTAGTTAGGCGTACTAGCAATTCGAGCAGTGATGTGAGCAGAAGCGCCGGCGGAGGCAGAAGGTGGAATTGGCTATGACAGATAAAGTCTGGTCCAGCACTCTCAAAATGCTGATCGCTCCTTCCTATCGGTGGTCTGCAGAATAAATATGTAAAAGAAAGTCCAATGCTCACGAAAGAATCACCGCACCTGAGAACCAGCATCGAACATAGGCCGGTAGCTGCACCAGAATCGGAAGTCATCATCAGACAGCAAATACATAGTGTCAAGAGGATAGGGAGCCAGACCAGCATCGATTGGTGACACTCCAGCTGAGAAAACCAAGAAGGTCCATTGGAGAGCACCGACAAAAACGACAGACTCTGAACAGGAAGTCAGAAAACAGCAAAAAAGAGATATTGTAAATTAAAGCTAGAGACCACAATGATACCGACGACAGGGTAGAAGAATAAACAAAAAGGAGCGGCGAGGCACCATCAGCACCAGAAGCGGTTACTAGCAAACCATCTCCACTACCTGTCGTCTTTCTTGTAGATGCTTAACCGAACAGGTACGAAGAGCCTCAGCGGCCAGTTCCCGGGCCTCATAGTCGTCCCAAAGGCCCGATTCAATGGAACGTATAAGGATAATTACAACCCGCTCGCGTACATATAATATATTACCGCTTTGTCCAACTCTTGTGCGCGGTACTCCCCTGCACTCAGGGCAACGATCTACAGCAGCTCCCACTGAGCGGACTGCGAGCTCGGTGGTTGGGCCCCGGCCCCGGGTCAGCTTAGGCTGCCGGAGCTGGCGCCCAGTATTTGGACCACGGCCAACTTCATTTCTTCCGGTAAATGGGGTGGCTTTTGGAAAAATCACTGCAAAGGTTTAGCAAAGAAGGTACAGTGAATCAAACATGACATGACAAAACTTAGCCACACTAACTTTTCTGCATCCGTCGCTGATAGCGTAGAAGATTTTTGCCTGCACCTTATGAATAAAATCTGACAATGGGATACATATCTGCAGGCATCTGGAAGTAGTTAAGGAGTACTGACAGCGGTGAAGGTTTTGTTTGAAGTATTCTGTGGAAAGAGGTGATAAGCAACATTAAGGGGTATGGAGCGAACATTGAATAACCTGACAGGTTATCTCGATATCCTTTTTATAGGAGAATATCACTAGAAAGATGAATTTGGAGAAGCGACTGTGAACATAATTTTCACAAGACTGTTTGGTATGAGCCGATAAATTTAGGTGTCGTCTACACGATAAGACCGTGAGTTAAAAAGGCATAGAAGAGGATAAGACAACCGTTTGCTTTTTGACCCATATAAAAACCTTCATCCAAATGATGACCAATATCGATTTAAATTCCCTCGCTGAATCTCTAAGCAGTACACCATCGGGTCAGATCTGGATTTTTGCAGTGGTTAATGAAATTCACAGAGGAATTCAACAGCTTACATTTGGCTTTGGTCTCAACAACAGAAGTATAATCCTCCCCGATTTGTGCTGAGAACGAATTTTAACGGTGTTGATGCACCAATAAGTCTCACCTCCGTTTCTTCACTACTCGCTTGGCCATCGACGTTGGTACAACCAACAAAGCCGCACTGGTAATACTCATCTTCATAAAAAAACTGGGGAAGGTGACTGTCTCTCTGCTTTTCCAGCGTCCTAGCTCTGGCAGCGGCAACAGCAACACTTTGAGATGTGAAGCGAACAAGTCGGAATCACCCTTGTCACTGTCCTTCTCCTTTGTTTCCTTGTCCTGCTTTTCAGTTTTGGGCCGCAATAAAATTGACGTGAGTGTAGAAGATAATGAGTGACGAGAAAACGCACCTTCGGCCGCTTCAATTTCCTCGACCCTGACACTCATAATGTTAAGTACCCAAGACCTTGCAATAAATGGCCACGTTGCTGGTTAGATCTCTGATAGGATTGATAGGACCCAGTTGCTTGGTATAACCATGTACTTACCAAGGAAAGTGGTTCAAAATCATGGACCATATGATTTGATTCCGATTCATTTTAAAGTCCAACTCAACCGTTTTATGGGTGGCCACACCTGAAGTAAGCATTCAGTTGGCTTCCTGGACAATACTTTGTTGTCCACATTCTACTAGAGGCAATGTTAATGCCAATACAGAAATGAGTGGATCGTACGCACGAGCTGAGATTTTCTTCCGCCAAGGAAATATGAAATTGAAATCGGACGTTTGTTTCCTTGCTATTTCGGCATTCTTTATCGCACTGAGATTTTTGTACTGTGCCAAAGGATTGTAGTCATCGGCACCTGCCGCAGGTGTCACTCCAGACTCTGTTCCTGTATGAGTCTCTGCTTTCGTTCTCTCGTATCAACCTCCTCCGAGGCTATCGCCTTGAGCTGCCCTGGGAGTAGTAGAGACATCCCATCCGCACCACATCTAAGGCTCTGGGATTAGAATCTCATCTGACATTTGGTACCCGTACACTTGGAGTATCGATCCCTTGAGCCTTGAGCTCCAGTCGAATCGTTTCCGTACATTGGCGTTAACAAGCCAAGCTGTTAGCAAAATTGTTTATGAAGCTTTTATTGTCTTCGACGCGAGAGCGTTCTCGTTGCTGGATCTGACGAAGCGATTAGGAGCCAAAGTCATGGAACGGTGAGTGGTGGGGAAACAACTACCGGTACTAAACAGAGATGCTCCTCTGGAAGGAGCTGAAGATGTCTTGTGGATTGGCTGGAAACACGGGGAGAGTTTTGACGCCTGGATGGATAGATGAATGAGAACACATGGTGACCACAGGTTCGTGTGTTGAATGCGCATGCGGACGTAGATACCGAATTTATGTGACGGAAACTGTAGTAGGCGCATTGCTTTGCCCACATTGCATTTGCCTCTAATAAAATATGATCTGCGGGCCTCAACCAACTGGCTGGTATTGAATTGGATTCAGAAAGACATTTTGGATTTCGACAGAACGAAAGATCTATCACTGATTTACAAAAACAAAAAACAGCAGATGAATGGAAAGAATTCACCTATCTCCTGGCTCAATAAAATATTTGGGTCAGCCAGGACTCAAACATGATATCTAGTGCTGTTCTCCCGGCGAACAATCTAGCGTAAGAGGTAGACTCCAGCTTCCATGACCACTTGACTCGATTTGCATGCAGCATTCAAGGCATATAGTCGGAAGTAAAAGCTTGAAAGTTGAGCCATTTGCTCCCGATTTCTCTTTGGTGTCGATGAACCAATGTTGGCCAAATTCAAACAATATAGAGAGTATATTTCCACGCAGAATGTGGTTGAGGCATAGAGGTGGACTCGATTTTCAGCCTTAAACGCATCCTCGGGTTTGACATGACCGGAATGAGATGAGTGGGGTCTGGGTTTAAAGCTTGGCCTTGAAAGGGGATGTCATACGATACATCAAGAAGTAGCATACCTAATTTTAATCCAAACCCGACCTCCAACCTCCATCTAAATGCCTAGCTTATCACATCGAGTCATCTTCAGGAGCTCCATAGGCAGAAGACATAAGGAAGAATATCACTGCAACCAAGTGTTCCCTTCGTCTGCAGAGCAACTTGAACATGTGTTAGGCAATGTAGTCCTTCATACCTTGTTAATTACTACATATTCATCCAAACTACTTGAAGATTCTCTCCAGCGCCGATTAGATAGTCATGAATGTTTGACAACGATGTTGCTGCTTTCGCCATAGAGAATCCATCCAAGGACGTATCTGTTACGACAGGAAGAAAAAGGGAGATACCCATAGCTAGATAACCGGCATCTTGTTGGCTTATATGACCTTGAATGAAGTCCAGACCCTCAGGCTCAACCTTGACAGCAGCATACTTTTTCATCTAGATAAGCAAGAAAAAGGACACAGAAAACTGCATCAAGACTAATTTCGAGTTTTCATATCACCTTTTGGATACTCGGAGAGTTTGGTTGCATTGGAATCGACAACAAGAAACAACTGGGTGTTAGATATGAGTCTATTACTTGGCTTTGATCTTGACACTGGCGATCTTAACACTGGCATGATTCTACAGAGTTTGCGTATCAAATACCAACTCCAACTAGACCGTTCATCGCATTTGTAATTGCGACCTCATTAGGGCTTCGATGTAGGATGACTATCTAATTTCACCATGGAGTTTGTAAACTAAGGAGGCGAAGTTTGTCATGTTGTACATCGATAACAGAATATGCCGAGCCAAACGTCAGCCTTCAAGGTCAAGGCGCGCTGGATGTCATGATATGACGTCTGGAAAATCTGGAGATGATGCTAGTATCGAACGTTCATCTAAGATCATTTCACTCACCGGTAGAACGGTACGCGAGTGCCCTTACACTCGCACTAGGATCCTGATTCCGTTTACTTTGAAATCTTCAACATTCGATTAAACGGTTTCGCGTGGCCTATTGTGGATGAATAATTTGATGCTGAGACATCCTAGTTCATTGGTGGTGGTGGTGCCGCGGTGTGGTCCGACATAGGAACAGTCGGGGCCCCAGCTACATGTATAGCGCCACCGAGAAACCAATTTTCTTGGATCCTTTCCAGCGCTATTCTTCAGGACAGACCAGAAGTAGGCGCCGAATGTGCTGGTACCAGTGTCCTGTCGTTGTTGACAGCAGACTCCTTGGGTCACAAGAAAAGAAGGAAAAACGGCGTACATTGATTCAAAAACATGCCCACTCCGTGCCAATGCCAATGCCAACCAAGTCATTCCATTCAAATCTAGTAGTAGGAGCACCCAAAGTAAACAATTTGCAGGTATCACTTTGTTTCAATTGCGGTAGTGGTTAGTGGGTGCGGGAATACAGGAATACATGGGATAATAAGCGCCTTCGGCAAATATCTCGGACGTCTCGGACGGAAGAAACTGACTACCGGGCTGACTATTCTCACGTGATTTCTGTCAGTTCGTGAGTTTTATAGATACATAGCTATAAACCAAAAGCAATGCTGTAACTAACATTTTGATTGTGCACAGCCGCTAAGGCGCCTATTTTAGCGCTCAAAACCACGCAACTGGACTGCACTGGTTACCACTGGTTCTGTAAATTCTAAGAGTTTACAGAACCTTGCACTGAACTGCAGTGCACCGGTGCACCGGTGCAGCATTACATAAAGGTGCACCGTGGTTTGGTGCAGTGTGGTAATATGCAGATTTTGCACTTAGGCTTGTAGCCATATATTTTGACAAGGTATATGCACTATACATACAATAAGAGGGTTATACAGAGCCCAAATGTGATAACTGTAGCTAACACTTAGTATCTCAGTGATAATACTCAGCTAGTCATGACGATACGCCCACAAGTGTGGTCTGATACTAAACTAGCAAGGATACTTGAGGTGCCCAGAGACATCAACACTAGATTGTTAGTCTAGTTGTTGGAGTAAAATGATTAAGTCGCCGAAAGATCACTTCACTCCGGTCTATAGCAGAGAAGCCCTAGCAAACATGCAGGGGAAAATAATATTGAATGGTGGTTTAAATAAGCTGCAGCTACGGAGAAATATACGGAGAAATGTAAGATAAAACATAAGGTAAAACAGATAAGCTCCACACCGGTGTGCACTCCGGTGAGAGGTCTAAACTGGGGTGAACTTAGAAATGGCTTACACAACCACACCAAACACACACACAACTTATTACTCAGTTCGGGTTTTTAGTTCAGCCAAATAATATTTATTTAAAACTTCAATCTATTCAAGTGCTTCCTTGCTACACTGAGTGTTATTTCACTAAGTGCCTTCCCTTTCAAAGTACAGACTTATTTAAGCTGATCCCCAAGCTCTGAGCTGTCAAACAAATACTATTCCTAAGTCCCTTGGTAAAATCACAAATTAACACAAGTCACAACTGACCAGAGGGTGTCCCTATAACTCAGACAGAGCTCTGACTGCAGCCTAACTGTGGTTTGAAAATAATATTCAAAGTCCTTTCTAAGTCTTTGTCTTAACTTCTCTGCACTCAGTTCACACTGAATCTCTTTCTGTCTCTTTACTCAAGTTCAATTGCTTGTCAATTTCTCTCTGTAAATCCCAGTCTTTATATCAATTCAATCTTTTAGTAGTAGCCTGATAAGGAGCTGCTACACCTGGTGGGGGTAAGAAAGAATGCTTTTCTCTTCATTTCCTTGCCTTTTTATACTCCTAGGTCCTTGAAATTTTCTTAATTAAGGTACCATGGGTTGGTAAGACTCTCTTGGCTTGCCAAGAGCCAAGACGATAAATCTCATGTTGCCCTTTTAAGCCATAAGTGAGCTTATAAGTGTTCTCCTGGTTCCTACACTGTCCCCAGGGCTCTATATCATTGTCTCATGGGTCCTCTACCCATATTACACCTTTTCTACACCTTTTATTTAATAAGTAACGGAGGGGAGGGAAGAACGATGCATTCCCGATGAGTGGTTCGACTTTGATGCGCTTTAAGCGCCGGGCGGTCCGTCCGTCCCGGGGTTCAAGTTTGCGGCGTCGTTCCGTATCTCCCCTTTTCTCTTCTCCTCCTGGGTCCTACCGGGTACTTGTATATGTGGACCGTCCCGTAGGTCGGTCCAAATAAATTTTATTATAGGCATGTCGCTAGGACGCGCCCCGCCTTTCTTTTACTGCCGGCGCCGGGCCACTTTGATCCCCGGCGCCTAATTCATCACTAATCGTCTAGTTTCTCTCTGTGGTTCGTTCCAGGGAACCAGTGCTTCGATTCTCTTACTTTAAACGGATATGGGTTTGCATTATGCTTGCCCTCATTTGTCTCTCTTCATCTATTTTAATACTGTCTTGTATATCCCTGTATAGGACTTTTTGTAGTAGGTAGTATTAATTGAATAGACTTTAGATCTGGCAAGCCTAAATCAATCTAGGTAAATCAATTTGATTGATTTTGAGTTTGTGGGTCAACGATGCATCCTTGCACAGTAATGTAGCCTCTTAAAACATAGTGTATCTCCCTTCAAATGGGTTTCTACATACTAGATACCTGAAGTGGACCTTCAAAGTGTCTAATACATAACGTACCCTAGGTAGTGACATGACGTGTTTCACAGGGTCTTTTAAATGATGACATTTCGCTTGAATTTTGGCGTACAGCGTAATTCGGCGTGTCACCGGGGCAGAATAAACATCTAAAACTACTGGAGAAATATCGGCGAGCAAATCAATTGCACAGCTGATAATATTTCCAACACTAGTTTCTACCCACCCCAATGCATACACAAATCCGCATACTTGGATGTCTCAAAGTGGGATGATTACTGGCAGCGGCATTACCCAGGAAAGGCATCAGAAGGGGAATGCAATCCTTGTACTGCGCTAGCAGAAAGACGGATGCCGGAGGATCAGATCTATGATTGCCTTATGGACCGGAAGGAAGATCTTAACATGTTACAATGACTAGTCAAGCTGCGATGCGGCACAGCTGCTGGATGATTGAGCTAGACAAATTTGATATTTGATTATTGGCCAACTATTGACTAGGAAAGTCCTACTGCAATAAACCTGACAATCTCATGGTGGATAGGATCTTGCCAAGCTGAAGCTCTGATGGTCCAGGAGCTCTGAGAATTGTGCTAGTGCACATAACTCTGGGATTCTTGGTATCTACTCAAAGCTAGTGAAGTGAACTATCGCTGGGAAATATTGTTATCTTAGGGGATTGAGCTAGTCTTGCTCAAGACCTGCCAGACAACTTTGAGGATAGACATACGGACATGTACCTGTGTGGAGCCATGAAACATCTGATGGAAGGAACAGTTATTTGCGGTACAAGATTCCGTGAGGACCAGAATATGTTAACCCATTTTAATTTCTTTTACTTTGATACCCAAATCGGGACTGTACCTATTTTGGGATGGTTTTCTAGATGAATGTACAATATGTCTGGGCTAGAGTTTCCTTTCTTAGCTAAATTCCTCTCTTTCTCGATTTTCTGTCTCACTCCGTTTCTCTCCAACTCTGTTTCATCTCTTTTTGTATTAAACTAGTAAAGACCTAGTATAAGGATGATCACAAGTCCAGGTCCCCCGCCGGTTCCTGCGGGTCAGACCCGTGGGAATACCTGCCGGTATCTGACCCGCGGATCCTGGTACCGGTTTCTCACGGGTCTTAACTGGTCGCAGGTCAGTAATTTGCATTTTTCTAGTGACCTGCAATGACCTGCCAGTATTTGGTGGTTAAATTTTTTACCAGGCAACCTGGTGGTTTATGGTCACTTAAACACCATGAAATATCTATTATCTTGCAAAATACATATTGGGTATAGTACTTACAATCATCATGATTTGAACTTGATGTCACTCATAGGCACCAGAACAACAAGCCACTTTGATCCTGTATTTAATGCAGGATGATGTCATGCCAATCCTAACAGTTTTCAGTTTGGATGGTGAGGATATTATTACTTTTCCCTGATGCTTAGCCTGGTGAACAAGGGTGTACATCTTGATTGACCTAGTGTATGTGCATGAAGACCTCTGAGTATTGTAGTTTGTACTTTGTAGTGTAGTCCTTATGGACTTGTTTTCTAAAATTTATTTATAAGGAAATTAATAACCTTTTATGAATATTCAGACAGGTACCTGTATTGACCTGTGCCACAGGTACCTGCAGGTCAACCAGAGCAAATACCTGTGGTTCCTGGTTGTTATTTTCATGGGTCTTTTATCTCATAAATCAAGTTATCTTGCCACCTCTCATAACCACTCATTGTGACAAAGTCAAAGGTCTCTTCACCACTGGAGTCTGCTAGTCCTCTTAATTCCCCCTGGTTTAAAAGTACTGAGTCAATCAAAGACCATAACTGGGTGTTTGTTTAGGGCATGTACGGAGTCTAGCTTTCTCTTTGAAGTTAATATTATATTCTATCTTATACAGTTTGGATTGGTGTAATAAGAGCTTCGTAACAGCTTTTGTGCCTGCTTAAGATTGAGTTAGATCTTTTGCGTGAATCTAGTTGCTTCCTTAGAGGGGACAGCTTCTAGTAAGGAATTATTTGGCTCCAGAGTGAGGGTTCCTTAGCTAGCTCTTAATGAGTATTAGCAAGCCACTAAGATTGTGGTACAAGTTCCTAGTGATTAAGTTCACTCACAGTTTTGTAGCTTGACCCAGAGTTTGGTCAGGGATGTTACGGCATTACACTAGCTGGAGCCAGAGTTTGCCCAGGAGTGTTTTACAACCTTGTTTCTATTGCCTAGGTGGAGCCAGGTTTGTCCAGGAGTGTCCTAGTTGCGTTGTATTGGTTTTGGTTGGTTTTGGTTATCATTGGACTCACACACACACACACACACACACAGTTATTTGGTATTGGTTTTAGTTGGACATACATGCTTACTTAGACAATTGTCTATGCTAGTTCAGTTCATTGAACTTACTAGACCTTGTTGCACTACGCTAGTTCAGTTGTTTCACTACACTGGCAGGTGTAGCATCTTACACTCAATATCTTAACTTCCTTTGAGGAATCTTTGACAACCCAGCCTCGCTCCCTTTAAACAAATTGATAGTCTGGTTAGGTGCGATCTTGTATTTGTTAGGTTGTTTTATAGCACCTTTCACATACCAGTACGAACCAAGCTAATTAGCGGTTTGCAGTTTTTATCAGTTATATGAACTGCACTTTCAAACCCTACCTGTGGCCCACCAATTGATGACCTCAAAAGGCAATGTGACACATATTTTTGGGGTGTGAATCACATTCATCAAAATCAATGTGTCCTGTCGAAAGGGAGCATGTGTCGCTGGCTGAGCATCGGGTGACCCACTGAAGGGGTAAAGATGGACACCAGTCTGGTTCCAAGTATACTTGGAACTGGCACACAAATACTTATGGCCTAAAAGGCTTGACTTGTGACTTGTACGGGAACCATGGGAAACAAGTACTTGTGCTGTTACTTACTTATATATATATCAGTTATACAGTATAGTAATTAGAAAGACCTGTACTACACCTATTTACAACAGTTTCATACTACATTTTTGTTAAGGTGGGTATCTAAACAACGAGACACAATATAATGAGAATCTCAAATAATCGCACCACGTAGTGGTCAAAGACTGTATATAATACCTAAACAACAAGACACAATATAATGAGAACTAAGTTATAGTCAGTATGTAGTACGAGTTGATAGGTAATATTGAACAACGTACCCTCAGATAATCACACCCCGTAGTGGTCAAAGACTGAGGGATAATAACGATGGGAGCAAACAGATGTAAGCTAACGGCACGTGATAGATATACTAAGAAAGGAACGTGATAAGATATGGCATCCAACAATTTTGAAGTAAATACATACTGACACTAAGGTTTTGGATTGTAGACAACTCACGGCACTTAGGCGCTAATTTTAGCGCCTAAGCGTCGTGAGCTGTCTACAATCTAAAGCCTGTGTGCCAGTACTTTATGACCTACATAGTAGGTATAATATGAAGAAGCATTGTAAGTTCTAAGTATTGCACAACTTTTACTAGCAAAATATGTATTCCTTTCACCTAAGTATGTATAAGTACATACAAATACTAACTGTTGCACAAGTCACAAGTACTTGCAAGTACTTGTGAATTTTCAAAACCTTGACTTGTGACTTGTTGGTGACTTGTTGGTGACTTGTGGGAAACAAGTATTTTGACTTGCAAGTCAGATACTTGCAAGTATTCCCACAGTTCTTACTTGTGAGTACCTGTGTAAGAACCAGACTTGTGTCCATCTTTTAGTAAGTGTTTGGACTCTCAAGACAAGGGCCACTTAGCCAACTTGTGAAGTGTTTGGACTTGCCATACTCCAGTGGGGGCATTTTGTTAGGCTCATTGCCATACCACTAAGAGTGTGGTCCATATCCTAGGAACAAGAAGTTCCTCTCAGTTTGACAAATAGATCAAAGTGATCAATAAGCCTTACAGTGTTTGTGCTTTGGCCCAGAGTTGGTCTCACACTTACACAACCTCAAAGTCTTAATATGTGATTTTCACACCTAGGCATGTAACTATATTTTTTGACACATTGTGTAGTATATACAATGCAACAAGCGAGCCCAAGCATGATAGTTGTAGCAGAAGCTTAGTCTTAACAATAATACTTAGCTAGCCATTACAGTACACCTACAATTGTAGCTGGAAGCCAAGCTAGTGGGGATACTTGAGGTGCCCAGAGATGTTAGCACTAGGCTAGTCAACCTAGTTCTACTCAGGAGCTTATAACTAACAGATGTCTTGAAGTGGGATAAGAGCTAGCAGATGCACCACCCAGGGATATATTCAAAAGAGGCGAACCTCATACTTTGGAAATGGCTAGCTTGCCAGAATATTAGAGATCTTACAATCTGTGAGAGAATCAAGATATTCCAAAGCAATGGTCTGGAATGAAGCAGAGATACTGTCTGACAGAGTCAACTAGCAAATTGGACTAAGGCTCGGTACTGTGTCACTGAAGATAACCCAAATATTATAAATCATGTGCCAAGACTAGCACAGACTGTAAGGTGGTACTCTGTAGAGATGGGCATGAATGAGGAATGACCATGAATATGCTTGAATATATTTGCATTCCTCGTTCAAATATGAATGCCTATGCTACCACAAATGTGCATTCAGGTATATAGGTCATTCAAATGCAAATATGAGTCCCCAGCGGACCCATATTTGTCACTTATATTCATGAATATTTGTGAATATTCCCTGACAGACTTATGATCTTGCAGCGGTGCAGCGGCCTGTGATACTAGAGATGTCCACAAGTCCAGGCCTTGACAGGTACTTGCAGGTAATATATGTGGGAAAACCCACAAGTATGTGACTCATGGATCCCAGGATCCGTTTCCCACAGGTCACAAGTCAGACTTTGGGAAATTTTGGTTGACTTGCAAGTACTTGCGTGACTTGTGCAAGCAATATGAACTCATATATTTGTTAATTGGTGATCAAAACTTACAGTAATTAATAGTATCATATTTATTATAGACAGCCACACATGTTTGAGGTTGTAGACAGCTCACAGCGATTGGGCGCTAAAATTAGCGCTCAATTGCCGTGAGCTGTCTACAATCCACTTGCGAGTGTGGGCCATCGCGCCAAGCGCGTGGCAGGTACGAGTCCTGTTGTTTTACATGTACGGAAACTTCTCATGCACTTTGAAGATCAGGGGAACTTGGAAGTTCAGGAGATAAGAGCTGATAAGAGCCATTCCACAGTGTGCAGTACAGAGCATCAAGGCTACGGCATATATAATCTTTGTATGCCCAACATTTGTAAAATCAAAGAGATCCGGACTAACATCATTTTGCACTCCTCAAACCTAACTTTCAATGCATCAGGGACTACTGCCGTCCTCACACAACTAAAAACTTACACAGAACGCACTACATATGCAATGGACTATACAACATCATTGACATCCCCTCAAATTCAACAATCAACTCTTTCTTCCTTTCCACCTCTACATTGATATCTAGATCAGTGTTTGTACAAGCCTGAAATACATACAGAACTACCAACCCAGGGTATCCATACCAGTGCGCATCAATCTGACGGTGTGGCCTACTCGTGTTGGCTTTGCCCGATGACAGTAGTGTCAGAAATCACTTTGCCCAGCTCTCTCTGACAAGCACCTAGGACCAGGTGTCCATGTGAGTAAGAGATCTGATTGTGTTTTTGTTGAGGTAGATTGGATAGCAGAATTATCTAAATTAGCTCTATCTAGCGCTGATGTCCTGTTTCGGGTGTATGTGGGGGAATGCAGCTGGAGATAATTGAGTTCGGGTTGGATACAGGGTCTGATTATGTAGTTGTACTAGATCAGAGGGAGGGAAGGGAAGAGGAAGAGATTAGATATAAATGAACAGTAGGGAAGTCTTGACGTGCAAGAGAAGAAAGAATTATAAGCAAAAGCAGCAGTGTGCAAAGTAGAACACAAAGAACATTTCAACTCACAGATATTATAGCCGAAGAACAAAGAAACCACAAATTCCTGCATCCACTACATTCAGGACTCATAAAAGTTGCGCTT
Source organism: Rhodocollybia butyracea (assembly GCA_015501585.1). Classification (NCBI taxonomy): domain Eukaryota; kingdom Fungi; phylum Basidiomycota; class Agaricomycetes; order Agaricales; family Omphalotaceae; genus Rhodocollybia; species Rhodocollybia butyracea. The sequence continues at coordinate 80,878 of JADNRY010000243.1, forward strand.
CCAGTAGCACACAAGGCAAAATGAGAAACGAAGTCAAATTGAATGGAATGTTGACAAGGTTGGAATGGAAACCCCGAGGTCACATGACAAACACTTTGACATCCCAAATATATCAAAACTCATCTCCTTATTAGGTCAACCCAATTTGGACAAGAGGAAGCCTATTTTAGACAAATTCTCACGCAAAACCGGCCATAAGGACGAGCCTTCATTTCATTCAGGACTCATAAAAGCCTAACTGTCAGTACATTTTTACTTCATAACATAGTATGAAATTAGTGTAACAAGTAAAGTACAGATTTTTGATAGCATTATACACTGTACAATTAATGTATGCAAGTAAATAGTTGTGAGTCAGTGACCTGTTTCCCACGGGTCACAAGCCAAGCCTTTTAGGCCGCAACTACTTGTGCTCCAGATCCCAAGTATAGTTGACCCGGACTTGTGGACATCTCTATGTGATACAGCCCCGCAATATACTCAAACATGTATTATACAAAGTATTACTACTTAATTATACTGTACTTCTATGTATCAAGGCGACGGTCACATGTGTGTCACAGTCCAAACTTAGGCAACAGCCAAGAAAAAAATCAGCACTTTTGTCCATTGTTTGCCAATGTCACAGTCGGAAGTTAGGCAACAGGCCCATATTGGACTGTGACATCACGGTAATTAGGTGACACAATGGGGCCATCGTGACCGTGACCATTGCCTTGATACATGGAAGTACAGTAGTAACAACTCAATAATATGACTGTCTGTACACTACATGATTGTGTGCAGCCTTTACAAGGACATACAACAACTGTTGATACATCTTTTAAAGATAATAAGTACCTAACTACAATAATACTAATACTTACAGTACTATACATTAGAATACATTATAATGGGTACTCTTGTAAGTTGTGACTTACCTGGGAGAAAGTCCCGGTATGCCATGTGACCCATCATATGACCTTGCGGGACTTATATAAAGTCCCGCTACTTTGCTTTCATCCTCATTCCTTCCCAGGTAAGTTGTATTAATACTGTACATAGAGTGTATATCACATAGTTTTCTGGCTCTGGTAACATTACCAGTAACACCTCAAACGGGACTGGTAACATTACCAGTAGAATACCTCGATTAACATTGCTCATTTCTATCATTATTAATAAGTTGCCGTGCTGTCAATGGTAGTCAGGCCACCTAGTTACAGCTTTTCCCTCGCTCTACTCCCCACTGGCTCACCATATCAACTTCCTTAGGCATTATCTCAGTTACTCAAGACCTTTTAGACTGGATTTTGAAGTGTTTTGAAGTGCTTTGGCTGATGTTGACTTATGGATATGGCTTAGAAAGAGTGCACAGAACTTGGTGAGTTTTAGGCTGTTTCTGTTCATCCTGAACTTACTGTTCTATGTTTAGTTACTTGAAAGCCTGAAGCTGGCTACAGTTGGCCCAGGCGCCCATCGGTAGCAGCCACCGGAAGATTGTACGCTCCCGTCCTCCTTCTTGCTGCCCTTCTGAATTTTATCAGCATTTCCACGTCCTATCGATGCTCAACAACATCTGTCACAAAATCAGTTGGACTGCTTCTCACTCAAACTAAATCAATGATTCTGCTTTGCCACCGTTGCGCTGTAGCAGCATCAGAGACACCTAAACACCAGATTCCTGCCATGCGGGACACTCATGGTTTGTATCATCATGAACACCCAGGTATCACCCAGAATGATCATATTCATTATCTTTCTGATGAAGAGCTCAAATGCTACTCTTCCATGCACTGGTTGTTGTCATCACGTCTCTTCCGCTATGCTCCTATGCTCCAGCCTTGGAAACTCCAGTTCCACGCTCTGTCTGTGAGAGAGGTTGGTGACTTCTAAATTCTGGAATGCTCGGACACTGCCGCTATAGCCAACAACTGAACTTTCTGTTGATGAGAGGAAGATCATGCATCTCACTGCAGAACAGCTCGCTTTCCTCGTGGAACAGGAGTGTCATCTTTTTGTTAAGGCAATTGACTGAGTCTTATACAAAAATGGTAACCTTGTTTGCTACTGCTCATGCCTTCTGTATCATAGTTTCTGCTCTAGGCATACCCTCACTTCTTTTGTGGGGTTGCTTTTGGTGTGTCGCATGTGCCCTTGACTTCCTCGTTGGATTTGCAGCTGACAACAAGTGTCAGGCCAAGTTTGTGAGAGATATGGAGACAGCTTCATACCATCAAGGGATGCAGGAGATTTCTTCTACTTTACTTATTTTTTCCGTTTTGTATTATACTGTCACAAAAATCCACCAGTATTATGATAGCAGTAAGTGTATTTCACAAGTATACAATTCAAAATCTCCTTTCTTATGTCCTGAATTATGGTTAACTGGTTGTCGAGGCTATGGCTCTCATCGTTGTCGAGTATTTCACAATCATGTGTTGTGTTCTTGTTGTACCTCTTCTTTTTACTTGACTTTTGGTTTCTCTTTGCTTCACTCATCTATTTAATTATCATTTCTTAATTCTCAACTTGCATGTATTTTGCATCACAGTTGACTGTCAAGTCTCAAACAAAGAGGCTTGATAACCAGTCATATTTAATTAATACTTCCGATCTAACAGATTCGGGGGCTGCTCGGTAGACAATGCTTACAAGAACTTAAACGTTACGGTGTTTTGGGGGTATCTTTGTATAGAGTTGGTGTGCACTATACGGGTATTGGTGACAATAAGCGTTGGGAATACGTACCTTCAATATATGCGATATTAAAGTGAGTCTTGCTGTATTCACTCAGTAGATAGTTCCTCAGGTGTGGTTCACACAAAGAATCGAGATAACAAGTGTAATTCTTGTAGGTACTGGGTTACAAAATATAGAGACTAAAGAAAAAGGGTGTATGGGTAATTCCCCCCTTTTATAGTCTTTTACATGGGAAATCATTAAGTAATTAAATATATAGTACATGTGTTAGCCTCAAGGCAAACCATGGTTTGCATGAGTAAGCCATTCTAAATAAGTACAGCCTCAATGACTCAATGTAACTCATTTGAATATACCCACATGTTCCAGCAAGTCATAGTCACATGATCAGCAGGTCTAGTCATTCCGAGTCATTTTGAGTGCCAAGTAATAGTAGTTATGATTTTAATATGACCAGGAGATGTGCTAGGTTGTTCGTTACCTTACATTGACTCTCATTTGTTTGAACCCCCTGTTTCACTGAACTTGACTGTAAGTCACTGTATAACACTCATGCTCACTTTTAAACCTATATCTTCTTTGCAGATCTGTTTGAACTCTACATGTCATTAGATGGCCTCATCCTCTAAACGGTGCTTTGACCACATTCAACACCCACATCCTCACTCTCCAGCAACAAAACACACTTGGACCAACTCTAATAATCAGGACCAGGAGGAGTTTGAATTCCCTACTTGGAAGGAAATGTTTTTAGAACCAATGCCTCTCCCTTCTCTCATGTTTGAAGACTTTGAGGTGAAGGAGCAAGCTCTAATGAGCTCTGAGCTCTTCACCTTCCCTGAAGATGTAGATGCAGCTGATGACAAGAGTATCAAGCCAGTCATTGCAACGCTGGAGGAACTGGGGGCGTGTACACATGAAACCAGCCAGGAACTCAAACAAGCAATGCATGAAGGCAAGGGATCGGCTACTGCATATCGGCCACATTTTGGAAATTATGCTACATTCTTGGGACAAGAACATCCTACTCTTCTGGCCATCCTGGTGGCGGCTGCGGAAGTCGCTCTGTTTTTGGGGGTGGAACGGAAAAGGCCCAAGGTGAGTTTTGCATCTTCAGTTTTGCTGCACTTTTCAATTTAATTTACAGCGCACACACAACAGACTGGATATACCAGGAACACGTGTTGGATTTGAACACTTAAAACAATGCATCAGCGCCCTTGAATATTATTGGTTCAACCACAAACATGAATTTTGTTATAAGGCTGATCCAGCCTCGCAGATTCCACTGCGTGATGATATGCAAATCAAGACTTTTCGAGAAAGCAGCTAAGGCAAATTGACCAAATGCTATTGCAAGTTCTCACTCAAGGAAAGCTGTTGGAACTTCTGCCAGTGAGTCTGTATTTAATATCCCAGTCTATACAAAAGCTACCACACCATCTCAAATGTTATTAGCTGCTTGTAACCAGTCCATGCTCATTACATCAACATGTACGGCGGTTTGGGGGGATAACATTTGAACTGCTCTATGGTCGGACATGTTTCCGCGTGCTCTACCTGTTCCCGAGCTTGGAGCAGATGCAACAGTTGAGGTAATCACTTCAGTCAGTGAACTAACCATTTATACTTATATTTTAACCTAGGCTCTGGTTTTTCTTGTTGACAAAAGCAAGACAAACACCAATGGCCGACTAGACAAGCATGGGGCACTGCGCCACAGAGATGTTCTCTTGTGCTGTCTGGGTTCTCTTGCTCAGCACTTCTGGGTTCAATTTCATGTTCTGCACAAATTACACCCCGACTTTGCTCCTGACCACTCTGACCTGGAATATGGTGAATTTGGATACTGTTCTTGGTACATGAACTATCTGTTCCCAGGTTCAGAGGGTGATGATGTGCAAATGAGCTACAAGAGTATGTGCCAACTTGTAAATATCTTTCACCCATACTGATAATATTGCTGCTATAGATCATCATGCTCAAGTTACAAAAATGCACAAAGACAAGGACATCTCCATTTCCAAGGCAACACATGGTGGTAGATCATATGCGGCATACACATCACGTCAACATGGTGCTAGCAAAGAGTCTGTTAAAGCAATTGGGTGGTCCGCAGGAGATTCATTTAGTGCCTGCTATGACCAAGCGTTGCCTCTTGATGCTCTTATGGGAGCAGCAATGTTCAACACAAGGAATTTTGCCAGCTATTTCATTGCTTGAGCATCATTAGGTGATTTCTTTGATGGTAAGATGGTATGAAGATAGCTAAAAAAAAGTTTAGAGCCACTGCCGGTAATTGGCTTGGTTCATACTGGTATGTGAAAGGCGCTAGAAAACAACCTAACAAATACAAGACCGCGCCTAACCAGACTATCAATTTGTTTAAAGGGAGCGAGGCTGGGTTGTCAAAGATTCCCCAAAGAAAGTTAAGATATCAAATGTAAGATGATACACCAGCCAGTGTAGTGAAACAACTGAACTAGCGTAGACTATCGTCTAAGTTGTGCACGTATGTCGGACCAAAAACCCAAATAACCAAATAACCATGTGTGTGTGTGTGTCCAATGATAACCAAAACCAAAACCAATACAATGCGACTAGGACACTCCTGGGCAAACTCTGGCTCCAGCTAGCGTAACACCGTAACATCCCTGACCAAACTCTGGGTCAAGCTACAAAACTGTGAGTGAACTTAATCACTAGGAACTTGTACCACAATCTTAGTGGCTTGCTAATACTTGTTAAGAGCTAGCTAAGGAACCCTCACTCTGGAGCCAAATAATTCCTTACTAGAAGCCGTCCCCTCTAAGGAAGCAACTAGATTTATAAAAAGGAGAGTGAACTTAATCACTAGGAACTTGTACCACACTCTTAGTGGCTTGCTAATACTCATTAAGAGCTAGCTAAGGAACCCTCACTCTGGAGCCAAATAATTCCTTACTAGAAGCCGTCCCCTCTAAGGAAGCAACTAGATTTACGCAAAAGATCTACTAACTCAATCTCAAGTGGGCGCAAAAGCTGTTACAAAGCTTCTATTACACCAATCCAAACTTTATAAGATAGAATATAATATTAACTTCGAAGAGAAAGCTAGACTCCGTACGCGCCCTAAACAAATGCCCAGTTATGGTGTTTGATTGACTCGGTACTTTTAAACCAGGGGGAATTAAGAGGACTAGCAGACTCCGGCGGTGAAGAGACCTTCAACTTCATCACAATGGGTGGTTATGAGAGGTGGAAAGATAACTTGATTTATGAGATAAATACATCACGCTTATATACTGGGTCTTTACTAGTTTAATACAAAAAGAGATGAAACAGAGTCGGAGAGAAACGGAGTAAGATGGAAATTCGAGAAAGAGAGGAATTTAGCTAAGAAAGGAAACTCTAGCCTGGACATATTCTACATTTATCTAGAAAACCGTCCCAATTTGGGTATCAAAGTAAAAGAAATTAAGATGTGTTAACATATTCTGGTCCTCACGGAATCTTGTACCGCAAATAACCATTCCTTCCATTGGATGTTTCATGGCTCCACACAGGTACGTGTCCGCATGTTTATCCTCGAGGTTGTCTGGTAGGTTTGAGCAAGTCCAGCTCAATCCCTTTAAGATAATAACATCTCCCAGCAATAGTTCACTTTGCTAGCTTTGAGTAGATACCAAGAACCCCAGAGATATGTGTGCTAGCACAATGCTCAGAGCTCGTGGATCATCAGAGCTGTGGCTTGGCGATAGCCTATCCACCTTAAGATCATCAGGTTTATTGTAGTAGGACTTTCCTAGTCAATAGTCGGCCGATAATCAGATATTAAATTTGCCTAGCTTAATCATCTAGCAGCTGTGCCGCATCGCAACCCGACTAGTCATTGTAACATGTTAAGATCTTCCTTCCGGTCCATAAGGCAATTGTAGACTTTATCCTCCGGCATCTGTCTTTCTGCTAGCGCAGTACGAGGATTGCATTCCCCTTCTGATGCCTTCCCTGGGTAATGTTGCTGCCAGTACTCATCCCACTTTGAGACATCCAAGTATGCGGATTCATGTATGCATTGGGGTGGGTAGAACTAGACTGACAATCTAGTGTTGATGTCTCTGGGCACCTCAAGTATCCTCGCTAGTTTAGTATCAGACTATGCTTGTGGGTGTATCGTCACGACTAACTGAGTATTATTGCTGAGATACTAAGCGTTAGCTACAGTTATCATGTTTGGGCTCCGTATAACCCTCTTATTGGTTGTGTAGCGCATATACATTATCAAAATATATGGCTACAAGCCTAAGCGCAAAATCTGCGTATTACCGGACCTTCTCAGAATGATTTTTCCTTGGGCAGAGGAAGAAAAGGATGCTTTGAAAGAACACCGCCATTGTTTAGGGTGTATCACAGATGATTTTGCGCTGGATCAATTTCTCGACCTCTTGATTTGTTTTCAATGAATCCTTCTTCAAGACTCTGCTGTTCTTTATGTTCAATTTCCGGATTGGCTAATGTGGAATTTTTCACCATTCAATCTTCCATTATTCTCCACTTTCGCACAAACTTCAACAGAACTTATTCAAGCTGCAGAAGACCTTCATCAATCTCATCCTCTCCCAACCCCTGATGTACAGCCATCCTGCATCATACCCGCCAATTTCGAGCTGTCATCAGAGCCTGCTCTTCATTCCTGTCAAACTGAAGCAGTTAAAATCTTGAATGAAAAGTATAGTGTTGAATGAGTGCAGAATCATACATGGGCTTGTGTTGATGGGCGTTATGTTCTGTTTTACAAGCTGCAGGAAGTGGCAAAGATTTTGACAGTCCGCAAACTATGGGATGAGCTTGAAGTTGGTGTTGATGGCCATCTATCTGTATCTGAGCTCAAGGAAGGGTGGAAGGCAAAGTGGAGACAAGGAAATTGTGGTGCAAGTGCAGATTTGAGTTGGCGGAACCAAGTAGTTGCATTGGTGAAAGATATCTCCCAGCAGCGGAATTGGACAAACCTTCAAGCATTAAATTTTCTGGAGGCACAGTTCCCTATCTCAAAAATGTTGTCTACTGTGAACGTTGAGTAGCATCAATCTTGTATAGGAATTCCGATAGGCTTTTGCGTCCCTCTGGCATCTGCCTAGCCATGCAATCTATCAGAACAAATTTATCCAGACGAGCTACAATTTCAGGCAAAGGTTGAGGGCTATCTTTGCTGTACTTGCGCACAAGATTGGCTGCATGGATCATTGTGTTGAGAGTAGTCTCGTGAATGCCTAGAGATTGCCAAAGCATTTTCTTTGTGATTTTCACCTACCGTTAGAGCCCAATCAATCAGATGGAAACTCTGATAAGATCTGAATAGTACTTACCTTGGCAGACACATTAGGAGCTCAAACCAACTTTGACAAGAACTCAGTGCACAAGTCCGCAACAAACAACCACAGTTGAACAATTTCAGGATTTTGCGCTTTGTCGGATCCCCGAAGTTGACTAAAGAGATTGTATCCATTGCATGCTACAACTTGATCAGTGATCCATTCCAAAACTGTTGCCTTATCATCTGAGCATTGCTTCTTCAAATCTGGATGGACTTTGTTGAGGTTAGCATGCTTTCTTGCAATATGAAGCGGGATCGCATCCATATCCAATCCCAAGGTGGCTGGATCAGGAACCAAGCCTTCCTCATCATCTACCAACCAGTCAAAATAGATTTTATTGCAAGTACAAGGAAAGACTCACAATTAATCCCTTCTTCTTCTTCATGTTTCTGCTTAAGTGAGAGAAGGATGTTACTGACTTGATTTTTGGTGAGACCCTAAGCACCTCATGAGTCAACGAGTGGATCACAGTCATGGAAAATCCACGGCTTGCATTTTCAACCATGATATTGATGATCCCATCACTTGCAAGCAGGTACTCAACAGATACAGGAGTGTCAGCAAGTGAAGTTGCGGGCTGGGAGAACAGAAACGGTTGATAATCTGTTGTGATTTGGTAATGAGGAGTTGAAAGTTTGATAAATCCTGATATGACAAGACTTGTTATAACTTATCTGATTATTTAAAGTCAATACGAACCTTTAATTGTGTCGGAAGTTTCATCCAGTAACCTCATGACTTTGTTAGTCTTTACTTTACATGTCCCAAGTGGACAACCATCTTGAGAAATATAGATAGGATTGATATGAATATTGAGTGCAATCTGTGCAGGCAGAGTCTCCCTCTTGTCCAACAAACAGACTGTAAAAAGCTGCAGAAACTATGCACATTAGTGGGAAATAGTATGCGGCAGATATAAGTACACACTGTGTTCGATACATTCTGGCAAGGGGTGATGAGCCCTTGAGTGGAAGTCTGTATGCCACCATCATAGGGTTTAGCAGTGTTATCAGTACCATGACTGCTATTGATACTGCCTGCACTGGTTGCACTCGGCATCATCATAGCTGACGGATTTGGGCCCAGCTTCGCTGAAGATAGACCTTGACCTCCATGTCTCTTCTGATAACCTTTATTTGATTATAAATGAGAAAAGAACATTGAGACTTACTTTAACAACTGTTGTATCCACTGTTATGACTCGATCAATAGTCTCGTCCAAACCTTCACAGTACGTAACTCGGCAGTAAAAATGATAAGAGAAATTAATGAGATTATAGAGCAAGCCTTTCCGTTTGTTGAAACCGCTAGGCAAAAAAATATATACTCAAACAACTAGGCTCAAGTAAAGTTAGTAACTAGTTTGTAATACAAAACTCACAGAAGTTATTATTTGGAGATAGCTCGACAAATAATAATAAGATTACCCTCAGAGATGGCTCAACAAGCAGTAATATGAATCAGAACTAATACTCGGAGATGGCTCAACAAGTAGTAGTGAGTGTGGTGTCTAATACTCAGAGATAGCTCAACAAGTAATAGGAAGTTGCAACCCGGAGATAGCTCAACAAGTGGCAATTAAAGAAGTATTTACTAGGAGATAGCTCAACAGGTGAATGTTAGTGGATACAACTTGGAGTTAGCTCAACAAGATGTATAAATGTGTATTGTAGCTTGGAGATAGCTCAACAAGATACAATGAGTTGGTCTGGTGATTCACACAAGTGATAACAGCAAACAAGTGGGGGTTTGGATTTAAGAAATAATAAGTCTACTGTACATTGGTAAATCTGGCTTCCTTATATACTGTTTAATATGTACTAGTTAGGAAATGCTGCAGAATGACTAGATTTGAGTCATAACTGCGGAAATGCTGCGGATCAGTCAGCATGACTGTGGAATGGTGTGCAATGACTGTTACTGAGTCATTTAAGCAGAACTGCGGATGACTGATGTTGAGTCATTCAGTAGAGTCATGGATGACTGATATTGAGTCATTTAGTGGAACCGGAGTTGACTAATAATGAGTCAATACTGTGTGGAAGGGTCTTTGCAGCTTCCATGGTAATGTGCAGCATTATCCCAATTTGTGTTGAGAAGATAAGTAATGAATGTATGTGATAGTGTTAGGTAGTAAAATATTAATGATAGTCATGGTGGTGGTTGTTAATAAATGAAAAAAGAGTGTGTATATGCCTATAGTGTAGAATCGGGTCATAACATCCACTGGCATAGGTGCAGTAGTAGTATACCCACTACCTTTGTCCAGAAGCACTCCTTCAAGTGTCTTGACTAGAGTCTTGCTGCCTAGTGATCCTGCACTGCTAGGCCACAGGTGTGGCTGAGCTTGTGCAATCTCCAGAAGCTTTATTCATGTCATACAACTGCAAAAGAAATTAAATAAATAGTACTAAGCTTTAATGGTGTACAGCAGCAATCCAAGCACGTACTGGATCTCTGACAGGCAAAACTTCCTCTCAGCAACTCCCGGGGCTTGCTGGGCTTGTTCAGACATGATAACTATGCAGCAGGATGATGAGAGTTCAAAGTTAAGACTTAAGACTCAGACCCCTCAAATGGAGGCAGATCACTTGAGAGATTAGTCGCCATGCCTCGTTTGAGAGCTAGAGTCAAAAAGAAAAAAAACCCTCAATCAATGCTACCAGGAGCATGTCTGGCATCAATTGAGGTAAGTGCAAATTATATTATTGCCCATCAATTGAGGGTTGGTACAAGTGACTTTGCCTCAATCAAGGGTTCTCAATTTTGTGCCCCTCCAATCAAGGATTCTCAATTCTAGACCCCTCAATTGAGCCTGTGGCATCCCCATTTGATGGTTCATCATTCTGCTGAACTCCCTTCACCTTTGAACAAGGCTTTCCATGCTCACTCAGGTCAGATTAAGATTGTAAAAGTCATCATAGCCCTGGTATCACTCAATTGAGGTGATAAAGGATCTTGTAAAAGCTCAAATGGCCAAACGACAGGTCAAAAAAGCCTCAAAGACCATGAACGATCCAAACGAGGGATAGTCAAAAGCCTCGATTGGCGCTATTGCCAAAACGGGATAGTGTTATGACTCGATCAATAGTCTCGTCCAAACCTTCACAGTACGTAACTCGGTGGTAACAATGATAAGAGAAATTAATGGATAATGGAGATTATAGAGCAAGCCTTTCCGTTTGATGAAACCACTAGGCAAAAAATATATACTCAAACAACTAGGCTCAAGTAAAGTTAGTAACTAGTTTGTAATACAAAACTCACAGAAGTTATTATTTGGAGATAGCTCGACAAATAATAATAAGATTACCCTTGGAGATGGCTCAACAAGCAGTAATATGAATCAGAACTAATACTCGGAGATGGCTCGACAAGTAGTAGTGAGTGTGGTGTCTAATACTCGGAGATAGCTCAACAAGTAATAGTGAGTGTGATGTCTAATACTCGGAGATAGCTCAACAAGTAATAGGAAGTTGCAACTCGGAGATAGCTCAACAAGTGGCAATTAAAGAAGTATTCACTAGGAGATAGCTCAACAGGTGAATATTAGTGGATACAACTTGGAGTTAGCTCAACAAGATGTATAAATGTGTATTGTAGCTTGGAGGTAGCTCAACAAGATACAATGAGTTGGTCTGGTGATTCACACAAGTGATAACAGCAAACAAGTGGGGGTTTGGATTTAAGAAAAATAATACGTCTACTATACATTGGTAAATCTAGCCTCCTTATATACTGTTGAGTATGTATTATTTAGGAAATGCTGCGGAATGACATCATAACTGTGGAGCACTGGAATGATGTCATAACTGCGGAGCACTGGAATGATATCATAACTGTGGAGCTGGAATGATGTCATAACTGCGGAGCAGTAAGATGACATCATAACTGTGGAGCATCAGAACTGCGGAGTAGTAGAATGATGTCATGGTGTAACATGCAGTGACTGGTGTTCAATCATTCTAGTGGAACCGAAGTTGATTAACAGTATGTTCATGTGTGCAACATTATGCCAAATAATGTAGAGAAAATGAGTAATGAACGTAAAATGTATATGATAAGTAGAAATCTTAATGATAGTAGTAGTAGTTGGTTAATAATAATAAAAAAAGATGTGTATATGCTTATAGTTTGGGTATGGGTCATAACAGATAGTGTGAAACCTGCAAGACAACGCAGGTGTTACCAGCAATCAAGCGCCTGCACAAAGAAAAGTGGGCCGCCGCCAAAAGTCTCGCCCGTGACGGCTACCAGCGGTTCCCAGTAACGGCTTCCAATTCCGATACATCAATGTACAATTCATGTAAGTGTTAATATTAGTCTACTTGTTATTATAGTTACTATACTTTGTTGTATGAAAGGCTGGTGTGAGACCTTGTAAAAGGTTGCATGCAGGCCTGTAGTGTACAAATTCTTCTCTTTTAATGTTGTTACTATAATTATGTAGCTATATTTATGGTGCTGCTACCCTATAGTAAATATTTACTGACATTTGTGCATATTCACACAAATATGCATGAATGTATGCACTTGGACATTCAAATGCCCATTCTTGTGAATGCATTTGTCCAATGGAAGGTCATTCAAATGTGAATACAGTCTTCCGCAGGTCCATATTTGTGCCATGAATGCTGAATGCATTTGAGTGCACATTTGTGCCCACCTCTAGTACTCTGGTATGAGGAGGTCCACCATATCTGATGGTGTCTCTAGCAAGTAAAATAACTTATAGACACTGGGCTAGCCCACACAGCTACCATAATCATTGCAGTGTTGTTAGAAAGCTAGCGCACAGGGCTAGTTATTCTGAATACTGCTAACTGGAGGAGTACAACATCTGCAAAACCTGGGTTTTGATCAAAGCAGTTCCATTCGGTTGCTATTCAGTCCAAAGCATCTCAGAGCAAGGGTACTTGCTGTAGAGCACTCTGAGCTGCTCAGGGTTGCTTTGACAGCTTTGGAGCGCTCCAGAGTGCTCCAGAGCAGCCAAAGCTCATCCCAGGTTTTGCAGATGAACAAAGCTATCCAATACCACTATAATACCATGAGTAAGACAGAGGGTAAGCAAGTATGGAAG